>JAHKKF010535805.1:0-45144 GCA_019740295.1 Labeo calbasu | reverse complement strand
TTTTTCATAGTTTTATTTTTAATTTAGACAAAATAGTTTATAACTTTACTCTAAAGGCTGGAGTTTGAATTGTTGTTGTGACAGCGTGACACCACCACACTTGCACTACAGTCTCAATTGTCGACAGCCTTATTAATGATGCATGTTTACATACAAGTGGACATAGTGTCCATTCACAGTCGCTTAAGACTAATATGTTGTACACCGTGAACTGCGGAGCTCATCTACATGTGAAAACAGCCATCGTCCACATCCTGTTGCTGTATAAACTCTTGGTCCATTGTTTGTGAGCATTGATCGAACTGTCTGTTTGCCTTCTTGCCTGAATTGACTTGTTGTAGTGACTCGGTGCCCGGCACTATTACTAGCCAGGCAGGAAATCCCAGCAGCAATCCATCCAGGCTATGACTTCCTCTACTGATTCCCAGCCAAGTCCAGAGCTTAGCACCGATCCTGGTCGATGCGGAGAGACGGACGGCTATAAGGATTCGAGACTTGTTTTATTGAAGCTTTAGTTCATTAAAAGGCTCGTAATGATCTGAAATGCAACGACTTTTAGGCTTTTAAAGATGTCGCGGATGAATAACGAGGTGATGACAGATGTTGTCCACTTCAGCATGGACTGACTGACCAAGACAAATGGGTCGGGCCTCCGCCTCCCTCTGAGAAAACACATTCTCTTCGCGTCTCCAAGAAGCCAGTCCGGAGCGGTCTGAATCCGAGCGCACAGATGTGCGTTGGTACGGCTCGCCGATGAAATCATGCTTGTGTTTTTGGGTCGGTCAGACTGGGAAGAATGACGTAGGAGCATATTCGTTTTGTTTTGTGGAAAATCTTCTTATTTAATTTAGTTAGATTATTTTCTAGCAGTCATAAACATTTTTTTTCCACAGAGCTTTTTCTGTAAACAAAATGTGCTTCCAATTCCAAGGTTTCCCCATTTCGGCTGTTTAGGCGGTGCGCTCCTCCCCCTTGTTGGAATGGTTCGAATTTCTGCATGTTGAGGATCGAACATGATGCATTTTTATGTGCAGAAACCTTTTAGGTGAAGTGCAATAGCTTTGTATGATATTCTGACTGTAAATTTGCCACATGAACCGTTTGGAAGGAAGTGTGCATGTGATTGCCTTGATTTTGAACTGTTTGAAAGCCCAAAAAAGGGGTCAGTGGTCTGTTCTGTGCATGGGATTGTGGAGAACAGAGGAAAAAAATAAATAATACTTGCAAATAATAAATAGCAACTATTCAAGTACTACCGTTCAAACCATTTGGGTCAGTAAAAATATTTCATTTATTTTTTAAAGAAATTAATGCATTTAATCAGCAAACATGCATTAAATGGCTAAAAAAGTGAGAGTAAAGACAACTGTTTCAACACTGATGATAATAATACGTGTTTCTTAATCATCAAATCAGCATTTTAGAATGATTTTTGAAGGATCATGTGACACTGAAGACTGGAGTAATGATGCTGAAAATTCAGCTTTGCGTCTCAGGAATAAATTACATTTTAAAATATATTCACATAGAAAACAGTTAATTTAAATAGTAATAATATTTCGCAATATTACTGCATTTGCTATTTTTGATCCAATAAATGCAGCCTTGATGAGCATAAGAAACTTTTTTTTAAATCCATTTTTCCAAGTTTTAGTCTAGTTTGGGTTTATGTACTTTTTGCTAGTTTTTAAAATGTTTATAGTTTTAATTAATTTTTATTTCCATTTTAGTTATTTTAGTACATCAGTTTCAACCAAAAATGGCAACTAGCTGAAATAAAATGAGTTAATTTTTGTTCAACATTTTATTTGAGTTACCATTGATTTTATTTTAAGCAATGAAAACTGTAAATTGAAAAATTAAAATATATATTTAATTTACCATTTATTAATAACCCTCGTAATAACCCTCGATTTAAATAATTCGTTTTTATTTTAAGTAAAATAAAATGTAATAAAATGATTGTGTTTTTGTACTTTTTACTAGTTTTTAAAAATGTATGTAGTTTTAATTCATTTTAATTTCCATTTTAGTCATTTTAGTACATCAATTTGAACCAAAAACAGCAATTGGCAGAAATAATATGAGTTATTTTATTATTATTATTATTTTTTTATTTTTTTTATTATTAAAATGTATTTTTTTTTCTTTTTACTTTAAGTAATGATGATTGTAATAATATTTTATAAAATTACTGTTTTACTATTTTTGATCTTTTTAAATTTAATTCTGTTAATTTCTGGCAACTAGCTAAAATAAAGAGTTAAAAAAAATGTATTTCATTTTATTTCAAGTAATGAAAATTGTTTTATGCAATAACCTATAATTAAAAAAATAAATAAAGTCAAATAAAATGTAATAAAAATGATTTATTTATTTTTTTTAATCATTTTTACATTTTATTTCAAGTAATGATACACACACACACTACATTTTTGTGCTACAATTTTTAAATTTTAATTTGCTGTTTATTTTAAGACTAGAGTGATGATGCTGAAAATTCAATTTTAAAATACATTAAAGTAGAAAACAGTTATTTTAAATTGTAATAATATTTGACAGTATAACTGTTTTTACTATGTTTGATCCATTAAATGCAGCCTTGACAAGCATAAGAGATTTGAAAAAACGTAAAAAATCATACTTACCCAAAACTTTTGAATGACAGATAAAATTTAAGCTTTGCATCATGGAAATAAATTACATTTTAAAATATATTAATTTAGAAAATAGTTATTTTAAATTGTAATAATGTTTCACTGTGATCTCATAGATGCAGCCTTGGTAAGCGTAAAAGGCCTTCTTTTGAAAACTTTAAAAAATCTTACCAAGCCCAAACTCTTGACATGTCATCATCCTCCAAAACCATAAGTAAAAAAGTACTACCCAGACTACATTAAATACTAGTTCATTCGCTAAAACCATTGAATTTCAAAAGCGATTCAGAAACCAAACTCTTAATGTTGGATTTTGTTGGTTCTATAAAAGGCAGGGTAACATTGATGTTTTTTATAGACATTTTTGTCATTTCTTTTGCCACTTAAAGTAAAACCACTGTCTATGAAGAATTAATAAATGCTAGCCTCCTCTAAAAATACCTTATCTGGATTTATTGCAACAGGCCAGGCGTTTAATTTTAGTATAAAGGCATCAAAAGGCATGCTGGGAGTTGTCAGCCCTATTAACTGCAGTTATAAGTGCTGTTTTTCTTGTAAATGTGAGGTTTAGGGGTGCACGTCATGCTTCTGCTCTAGTAAGTGATGGGAATGATTGGAAATAAAGGGGATGGAAGGATATAGGATGAGACATCAACCTCAACCTTTCTTGCTCGCCATGCTTTTTTGGTTAAATTGGGCTGAAGCGAAAGTTGATCCCAGCCCCCTCTCGTCCCGTTTCCCTGCCGGGATTAAGGGGCCTGTGATCCAGGAAATACCTCCACTTGGCTCAAGTGAGATCTCCATGACAACTAGCCGAGGAACCTGCTGTTACAGGCTCTTCTCCGTCTCTCCAAACGCGCGCTCTTTCCCCCTTCCGTCTCTTACGGATCCGCTCGCATTGTCAGGAAACTCTGCGGAGGACAAAAGGGAAGGATTAGTTTGTTTGACAATTAAGGTGACTTTAGGTTGGTGGGGGGTCTCTTTGAATGGGACGGCCGTATGTTGTGGCGTCAGGGTTTTTTTGGGCTTTTGTTGTGTATGTACTGAAACTCGGGCCTAAGTAGTGTAATGGGCCACTGGAGGTTAATCTTTAAACTGTTTCATTTTTTCTTAAGAACTTCCCCCTCTTTTGTGGAGGAAATATCGCATTTCTTGCTAGCAGGCTTGTGTTTTAGATTCAAAGTGTTGAAGTTGTGTGCAGTATTGAATTTGTGGATTAATTTCATCGTAAACATGCCTAGACCACATTACACCTCAAAAAAAAAAACAAGAAATAATTATATTTATATTTTATAATTATATTTTGCTGCGGTTAAGAAAATAGACTGTCCAGGTTTTGTGCATTGCAACATATTTTTATTAAAAATAAGCACATTTTCCCATCAAAATCTTATTCTCGTAATGTTTAGATGTTTTCATTAATTCATTTATTTTTGATGATTATTATTTTTTTTATTGTTATTAATGATTTATTTTAAATCATTAAATGCTGTACACTTTACTAATGAAATATCTAAAATCATAATTTAAACCAATTTTTCCACATTCTAGTTATTATTATTATTTTTTTTTTGCATTACTGTAATAAGAGTAATCATAATGTGTAATGTGCTTAATTGTCATAAATATTGTTCTCATTCAAAAATAATAATCCTTAAGGCTTAATTTCCTTTGTCCAAAATTGAATTATTATTTTAGGTATTATTCCTGTAATACATAAACTTGGCATACAATGTTTTAATTTATTTATGATTTTTTACATTTTTTATTATTATTGTTATTATTTATTTTTAAGTCATTAAATGCTGTACAACAACTACTGTACATCTTGTTCTATAAATAATTGTTTTCTATTATTTTAGGTTAAAATAAGGCCAAGTGTGATCTCGGCAGGTTTTGTCAGATTCACAAAATGTAGATGATTTTTCATATTCATTTCTTTTATATTCATCTTTTTTTTTTTTTTTGTGGCCTTATAGTTTTCTTTCTTTTGTTGGTGGTGGTCCTTTCATGTTTTTATAGTTTCATTCATTCATTTTTTTTGTGTTTTTGAGTCATCACTTCCATAGCTTTCTTTCCTCATGGTGCTTCACAAGCTCATCCCTCTTTTGTTAGTCAGCCCTTACCTTTAAGTTTTGCAGTATTTTTCACTTTTCTTTAGACAAGAGCCGTCTCTTGTCTCTCACTTTGTTTTGAAATGCCGATTTTGATCCAGTGCCCCGTTTGCCAAACCATTGCTGGTCTTCTGTTCCACCACCAGTCCGAACAGAGGTGAAAATGGAGCTGTACACATTGTTCCCCGGGGAGCGTTTGGTGCTGCAGTGCTTGGCTCAAGACGAGCTCCCGGCCGTAGGCCTGGGGGTCATCTGGACTAAAGACCACGCTACGGTGCTGAATGGAGACCACATGCGGGTGAACGGGGGCCAGCTGGAGATCGGGTCAGTGGAGCCGACAGACTCAGGGCTTTTCTCCTGCACTGTCCACAGCTTGTTCGGCAACCACTCTGACTATTTCATCGTTAACGTGACAGGTATGTGTTGTAGGACCTTAGAGAGGATGAGCTTGTTTTTTTTTTTTCTTTTTGAAAAAACAGTAATTTCTTCACAAATGACTCTGTGTATTTTTTCTAAACCCTTAACTCACACCTCACCATTTGTGCTATGGACATGAATGATTTCTGGCAGTTGTTCTGCTACTTTTCTAAGCAAACGAACAAGAAAACAGGTAACAAAATGTCATTAACTACTATTAAAGGAGGAATCTGAACTGTATTTCGAGACCAGATGATTTTCATAGAGACTCTTTTGACCCTTTTGGCCTGGTGGAAACAGGGTTGCCAGGTTTTTACAACAAAACCTGCTACTCAACTAGCCCAATCACGTTTTGAGGGTGGTCCTCCATTAAAAATCACATTCCAGTGGCTAAATATCACTATATTGAGAAAAACCCGCGGCAACAGTGTTAAAGTTGCTCAATTTTGCGGGAAAACCAGCAACACTTGGCAACACTGGGTGGCAAACACACTCTAAAAAATGTCATGATCAGTAGGTCATGGCAACTTTAACTTACAAAAACTTATAAAAAATGTTGAAATTGTTCAACTTATTTTGCTAAATTATGAGATTCAACTTTTGAAAGTTAGTTTAACATAAGTTGAAATGACCAAGTTGATTATGCTTAAAATGTTAAGGCAGCAAATTAACTTAAGTTAATTTTTTTTTATAATTATTTTATATATATATATATATATATATTTTTTTTTTTTTACAGTGCATTAGCTAAGTTTCTATTCACATTTTTTATGTACATTTTGTGATATTGTTTAAAAAACTATGGATGGAAATGCCAGGATGTGCATAAAATCTTAAAATGTGCATTAAAAACGTTTTTTTTTGTCTGATAAGAAAATATGCATAAACTACATAATTACCTTAATGTACAGCGTGTGATGTTCAGATATTGTACTTATTTATTTTTGTCGTGATTCTTAAATCAAAGAGGATCTTCATTCCTGTAATACCTAAAATACATGCAGTTTAAATTTTTATTTATTCTTAAATATATCTTTTTTCAAATCATTTTTAATCAATTAAATGTAGTACAATCTTAAATTGTACTTAATCTTATCTAGTTATAGCATAATCAGAAGGTATCTTGTTTCAGCCTTGGAAAGATGTCAATACAAGCAATTTTTTAAGTTCAAGTCCACTGATGTTAATCTACTCTCCTGTCAGGTTTGTTTCTTGACAAAAAGAAAACTGCTGTTTCTGGACAAAACAGCAGATTCAGCATTATGATTGGTCAGATCACCTGTCAATTAAACTCCCGGCTAAAGGTCAAGTGCAATGTGCTGAAGTCCACGTGAATTCAAAATTGAAGTTTTTTTGGCTATTAGTATGAATATGTTAGCCTTAAGGTTATCTATAAGCTAGTGTGTTTCAACACAATGACAAAAATTTGCATTTACAAGACATACGCACTCAAATCTTACAGTCTCTAACTTCCGCCAATATAGAACAACGATTTTGATGACATCAACCTGCACTTCAGCTTCTCATCAAACGTTCTGTCCAATCAAATGCTCTCTAGAATCCGAAGAGTCCCGCCCCCTACACTATAAATAGAGGCTGAAGCTGCTTCTGAAATCAGTTTTACAGAATTAGTATTTTCTAAATCGGGGATATGAAATGATTCAGACAGTGTAAATATGCTTTCCAGAAGTCTGGTTTCGTGCTGTTTTACACAAACCGTCATAGCTTTTGGCTAAAATGCTATTGGCTATTTCTAAAAGGAGGCAGGACTGCTTGATATGTCTTCCTGTTTCAATTTAAATTATGTCAACACGTAGAATAATGCTGCATGTTTCAAAGCACTTCAGAGGGCTTCATTTTCTTTTTTCCAAAATATAATTATTTTCTGTTAACTTTAAAATATGACCTAGACATGATCTAAGCAACCACATAGCAACCCCCTGGCATCATCCCGACCAGTTCTGCACAGGCAAACACCACTTATAGTCTTCTGAAATTGTTAAAAACTAGCTCAAGCTGCTTTTTGGGATTGTATTGTTGTTATAGATGAGCAACTGAGACATTGTGAGGTCGTCTCTCTCCGTTCAGCTGTGGAATGTGTCAGGCGTTGAGTGGTGAATTTGTTAGACAGCTCCCCAGAGTGTGTGTGTTTGCGTCTGTGCGATGGGAGCGTGGGCACGGCTCTGGAGCGGAGCCTGCGGTGACTCATGCGCTCTCGTTGTCCACCGCTCTGTGAAGGGCGGATGCGTTACTTCGTCCTGGCTCACTTTTCAGATCAGGCAAGAATGCAAAGTCACTAGAGTGTTGTGAATAAATAAATAACTTCATGAATGATCTCGGCCTGTTGCAGTTCTTCGCTTCCAGGCTGGTAAAAACACTTTAAGGGATGTAAACCATCACCATTAGGAGGTCTAATGTTCAAGGTGGATAAACAAACAAATAAATAAACACATCTGCATGTGCTTTGCCGAATTTGTGACATCTAAATTGTGTATGATTAATTGTATGAATTTATTCTCTGACACACATCCTGTCGACTTTGTCACAGGTCACGCAGTGGCGTCTTCCGAGGACGAGGACGACGATGAGTCATCGTCAGAAGAGAACAAGCCGTCAAGTAGCCAGGAGCTCTTACGTAAGAATGCACTCTCTTTTTCGGGAAGGCGATCAAACGATGAATTATTTGTCATTATTAATGCCATATTTCCAATGTAGCGATGGCGCCTCGTTGGGCCCAGCCTGAGAAGATGGAAAAGAAGCTTCACGCCGTACCGGCCAGCAAAACGGTGAAATTCCGATGTCAGGCCGAGGGAAACCCGATGCCGAAACTACGCTGGCTCAAGAATGGAAAGGAGTTCAAAAGAGACCAGCGCATCGGGGGCTACAAGGTACGTTTGCACGTGAGCAGACTTCAGTAGCTGACTGATATCACTGTTTTGTGGGACATACAGCCCTCATTTAATCTGCACCTGAGCTGAGAGAACGAAAGCTGAAACCTCAGCTTACAATAGGCGAGAATCACAGCCTGAATCTCTACACCCTGAATCTGACACCTGAATACACACACCCTGATGGAAACGTGCAGAAAACATCAGAGCTCTGGTTTCAAATAGTTAGCCGTAGTGATTAGGGGTTGGTAAAATATTTGTGATGATTTTTTAAAATTAATTAATGATTTATAAGAGGTTACTTGTCACTCCAGCCATATACAGGTAAAGTACAGTGCCTTAAAGGCCCCAAAAATTTAAAAATGACTCGACATAGAGAGACAAAGTGCAAATATTAAGACAAGTACCACAGAGTGCTTGAACAAATAGTAACCAACAGCTAAAATTAAGGTACATCATTAATATCAAAGTGATTTTGATGTTTATTTGGCCATTAAGTTCCTTTCAGGGTCCATAATTAGAATAGTTCAGCAGTTACTAAACTGAAGAGCATTAAAATAAATTTAATACCTAAACAAAAGAGCTATAAAATGATAATTTAAATGTCTGTAATTTACAACCGCATTTTAGTGCCACGTTAAAAAAATACATTTAAAATAAAAAAATTACGAAGTCATAATATTTTGAGAATAAAGTAGAAATGTTTTAAGAATGAAGTCGTAATATTTCAAGAATGAAGCCGAAATGCTTTAAGAATAAAGTCAAAATGTTTTGAGAATTAAAGCCAGCTACCCAGTAATATCATTTTGTGCTTTGTTGCTTTTAATATAACACAGCTCAGCTTTCAAATTCTGTCAGTTTTGTCACAACATACTAATTATAAATGTTTTTTCCTCTTTATTTCAAGTTTATAGCACAATATAAACGTAAAGGAACAGCAGAAGGAATGAAAAACAGTGTATAGCCTAATTTAATGACATGAATGTCTCGCTGTAATCGGACAGATGACGGATTCACATGCCGCTTAAACTTAAGCGAATACAGCGATCTGTCACACCACATTAAAGGGTGTGAAAAACACATTATTGTAATAGACATATTGTTTGTATTTCGCTATAAAACTGACAGATTTTTAGACTTGGAATATCTCCCGGTGCTCCAAATCCAGGCCATTTGCACGTGTAAAAGGCTAGAATATACTAACTTTAATCTCGTAATTGCTATGAAATAATTCTCATAATTTCGACTTTATTCTCAAAATATTTTGACTTTATTCTCATAATTTTGAATTTGTCTAAATATTTCGACTTTATTCTCATAATTTCAATTTTATTCTCGAAATATTACAACTTTAATCTCATAATGTTTTTTATTTCTTTCTTTCTTTCTTTATTTGTTTAATGTGGCACTAAAATACCACCATACTAATTTAAACTTCAGTAGAAAAAAATGGTGTTCAGTTTGATTCAGTGAATCAGTTTGAGAATCGTGATTAATTTCAGAATCAATCTGTCAAATGAATGATTCAAACCCTTATCCCAGTGTGGCATTTTTGACGCATTTGTCAGTATGAATTAAAAAGGTTTAAATGTTATTCCTCTATTAATTTAGATTTGTTTGATAAATGTTGATCTCTCTATTTTGCTATTGAAGTCATTAAAAGGGTTAGTTCACCCAAAAATGAAAACTCTGTCAATAATGGCTCACCCTCATGTCGTTCCAAACCTGTAAGACCTTCGTTCATCTTCAGAACACTTATTAAAATATTTTTGATGAAATCTGAGAGCTTTCTGACCCTGCATAGACAGCAATGCTTCTGACATGTTCAAGGCCCAGAAAGGTAGTAAGGACATCAGTAAAATAGTCCATGTGACATCAGTGGTTCAACTGTAATGTTATGAAGCTATGAGAATACTTTTTGTATATAAAGAAAACAAAAATAACGACTTTATTCAACAATTTCTTCTTTTTCATGTCAGCATTATGGTACTCTTGTGAATGCGTCGAAGACTGACACAGAAAAGAAGAAATTGTTGAATAAAGTCGATATTTTTGTTTTCTTTGCGCTCAAAAAGTATTCTTGTAGCTTGATATGGTTGATTCACATGGACTGTTTTATCAATGTCCTTACTACCTTTTTAGGCCTTGAACATGGCAGTTGTGTTGCTGTCTATGCAGGTTCAGAAAGCTCTCGGATTTCATCAAAAATATGTTAATGTGTGTTCCAAAGATGAACAAAGGTCTTACAAGTTTGGAATGACATGACGGTGAAAAATTTATTACAGAATTTTAATTTTATATGTATTTGGAGTAAATATTATGTGAATACATTTGAAAGAATGATTCTTTTCTACCATTCTCAGCTGCGGGAACACATGTGGACCATAATCATGGAGTCCGTGGTCCCCTCAGACAAGGGCAACTACACGTGCCTGGTGGAGAACGAATACGGAAGCATCAATCACACCTATCAGCTGGATGTTGTGGGTCAGTCATCTCTCAGTATCAACGAGTAGCAGTTCAGAAGTAAATACTGCGCTTGAATCCAAATCTAACAACCTTCATCTCGTGTTTATTTCAGAGCGATCGCCGCACAGGCCCATCCTGTACGCCGGTCTCCCTGCAAACCGAACAGCTGTGGTCGGCAGTGACGTAGAGTTTGTCTGCAAGGTGTTCAGCGATCCCCAGCCTCACATTCAGTGGCTCAAACACATACTGGTGAACGGAAGCAAACTGGGACCTGATGGACTCCCTTACGTACGCGTCCTAAAGGTAAAGATTTACACTGAAATGCAGTCAGTTTTTTAAGTGGTCCACACATGTTAGCATGTGATGGATTGGGATTGGATATGATGGATTTGGTCTCTTGTTGTCTCCAGCACTCGGGGGTCAATAGCTCGGACACCCAGGTGCTGACGCTCTACAATATCACAGAAGAAGAGGGCGGCGAGTATATATGCAAAGTGTCCAATTATATAGGAGAAGCCAATCAGTCAGCCTGGTTAACTGTCCTTAGACATGACGCGCAAGGTAACTTGACCACAGGATAGTCTGAAATAATCTCTGTAGAGGTTTTAACCTTGGGTTTCTCTCATGCTTTGGGTTTTCCTATCCCATAATGCCATGGAAACCTCCAGTTTACCCAACCCAATTGGATTGGGTCTTGCTGGGGAGTCTCTCCATGTGGCTTGCTTGATGTGGGTGGAGGTAGATCGAAGGTGACGGTGCTGGGAAACAATATTCGATCCCTCTACAGGTGATGGATAGATTTCAGGTGGTTTCCAGAGCATCTAACTGGTTTTAAACCAACCAGATAGACGCAACGACTCTTCCAAAATTTCCCAAGCTCAGTGTTGTCCCGCTTCCTCCTCCTTTCGCCTCATGTCTTGGGCCTCGGGTCTGCTTTTCTCGTTCTCTTCCAGACGGCTGGCCTCAACACCACCGACAAGGAGATGGAGGTGCTCCAGTTGAGGAATGTGTCCTTTGAGGATGCTGGGGAGTATACTTGCTTGGCAGGCAATTCAATTGGGATCTCCCATCATTCAGCTTGGTTGACCGTTGTCAAAGGTATCCGGCGACTCTTTCCTGACCTTTCCTTCTCGTCCCAACAGTGGCCATTTGTTTGTGTCATTCGCCAGTTTCAGGTGAACCACCTTCAAATCAAAGAGCATTTACTCAGCTATCACTCGAGCCATATATTTCACAAAGGGTGAGGTGTTTCATGGGAATGTGTGTGGCCGTCCACAGGTGCAAAACCACCCATGCATGGCTCCAGCATGCAGAGTAGACCAAACATTTGGATTTTAGTGACATCTTCCCCTATAAGTATCAACTTACTTAGCTGCCCTCAGGGGTTTTCACTTCCCATTGACCTGGCAAATGACACCAGTTATGGCACTGTTTCACCTCCTCTACTTATCTTTCACTAAATACCTCATTTTCTCTCTCTGACCTGCTATCTTTGTTGTTTTAATGAGCGGTTAGTGCACATCAAGTCACCTTCATTCAGATTAAATGAGTTTTTTGAGAATAAGCAGACTCGTATGAGAAGATTTTGCATAAAAACTCTGTTCTAAAACCTACTGAGCTACTTTGTTTTCTTCTAAGTAAGCATCCTAACTGTGAATGAAGTGATTATTTGATTCGATTCCCACTATAATTCAGTAATCTACAAAAACTTCTCTTAGTCCTTAACAATAATCAAGGGTCTCATGACTTTTCTGTTTTTTGTCATTTTACTCAATAAAGATTAAGGATTATCATTTTGTGAAGTTTTTTTTTTTTATTCACAATTTCTACCCAATATAATTTTTTTAGCTTGGCATAATTAGACAAGTGTATACTCATAAAATGTTTATGAATGTAATTGTGAATTCAGATTTTTTTTTTTGCAATTGCAAGTTTATATCTCGCAATTTTGACTTTTACTTGGAGTTGTGAGATATAAACTCGCAATTGCGAGTTATAAAGTTAGAATTGTGGGATATAAAGTCACAATTGCAAGAAAAAAAAGCCAGAATTGTGAGATAAAAAGACGTAATTCTGACTTTTCCTTGCAATAGCAAGTTTATATGTCGCAATTCTGACTTTTTCACGCAATTGTGAGTTTATATCTCGCAATTCTGACTACTTTTCTCAGAGTTGTGAGATATAGACTTGCAAATGTGAGTTATAAAGTTAAAATTGCGTCAGAATTGCAAGAAAAAGCAGGAATTGTAAGATTAAAACTCGCAGTAGCGAGCATATAACGCAATAGCAATAATTTATATCTTGCAATTCTGACTACTTTTCTCAGAGTTGTGAAATATAAACTCTCAGTTGCAAGTTATAGAGTTAAAATTGCGAGTTATAAAGTCAGAATTGTGGGATCACAATTGCAAGAAAAAAGCCAAAATTGTGAGATTCACAATTTTGACTTTTTCTTGCAGTAGAGAATTTATATCTCGCAATTCTATTCAAATCTATTCTATTTGTGAGATAACTCGCATTTCGGACCTTTTCTCGCTATTACGAGTTTATATCTCACATAAAATTAGGCTATTTTATGTATCAGAACCATGGGAAACCTGGTTCTTCGACAAAACAAAAACAATGTTGAAACACTGTTGAATTAAATTAAGAATTAGCACTTTTTTGTAGGTGTTTGGGCTAATTTTAATTACGTAAGTCATCTTGATGCCCCTTAGAAGTTCACTTGAGCCCCGGCCCTCTGGTTGAGAATCTCTTTTCAAAATGACACAAATAATATTGAGTAAAATCACACACTGAACTAATGAATAAGTTTTGAACCGCTTTTTGTGTAGAGCATGAATATAATGGCTTAAAATGGGATCTAGGTACTGGTATAATTCTGGAGTATAGCATTACAGTTCTTTGACTGAAATCTGAAATGACTGTGACTTGGTGATGCATTATAATTGCGTCATTAAAACCTTTTTGTTTTACTACTGTATGAAGTTGGCATCTATTTTCATAGTGTGGCTGTGATGGCTGTCACTTCCTCTAATCCAATGGATTATCATCTTGACTACTAACTAATATAGGTTTGCTTGTGGGAAAAATAATTAGTAATGATCAAGCATCACAAAATGTGTTTTATTTCAACCACTGCATACTATTGCAAAATAGCTCAAATCTATATAAACGATGCTTTAATTTAATAACGACCCATCAGGTGTAGTTGTGGCCTCCCAGGACAATTTGGCCAGGATGCTTGTGTTTCATACTTGTGCATGGGATGACTGCAGCCTCACGCCGGTGGAGAATGTGGGGCGAAATACTACGCCACAAAGGAGCCATTATGCGGCCACAAAGGGAGCTTGTGCTCTTTTCTCCGTGCCAATAGTGTCAAATGCACTGGTTGAAATAAAACAGAGCTCGGTGTATGTGTGCGTGTGTGTGCCTGTCACCAGCGTCTACCAGTGTGTGTCAGTCCAAAGCACTGTTTAACGCTGTAGACACAGTAACAGAGGTGTTCTTGATGTTGGTTGACACTGTACAAGTGGATTCAGGCTTATTAGTGCTGTTTGCTATAACAAGCATCACTATTATATCTGTATTTTTGTCTTGTTTCCAGAAAAAACTGTTTTAGCATCTTCAATGCAAGATACATGATACATGATACATGATACATGTGTAAAATAAGATTTGTTTCCAGACAAAAAATTTGAATCAAGTGAAAAATAAACCTATGGAAACCCATTTGTGTCACTGAATAAAAAATAAACTTCTCACAATTCTGACGTTTGTTGTGAGTTTAGATTTTGCAATTCTGACATTTTCTTGCAGTTATGAGTTTACATCTCGCAATTCTGATGTTCTCGCAATTGCAAATTTACATCTCGCAATTACGGCTTTTTCTCACTATCGAGTTCACATCTCACAATTTTGACGTTTTTCCTCGCAATTGCGAGTTTACTTTTCGCAATTCTGACTTTCTTGAATTACAAGTTTACATCTCGCTATTACGACTTTTTTCTCGCAATTGTGCATTTACATCTTGCAATTGACTATTGAGTTTATATCTCACAATTCTGACATTTTTCCCCGCAATTGCGAGTTTACATCTCGCTGTTATGACATTTTCTTGAAATTGTGAATTTACATCTCGCAGTTCTGACATTTTCTCGCAGTTGCGATCTTACATTTCGCAGTTCTGACTTTCTCGCAGTTGCGAGTTTACATCTCGCTATTACGACTTTTTCTTGAAATATGCGAGTTTTTATCTCAAAGTTCAGACTTTTTTTCTCACAACTGAGTTTACATCTCGCAATTCTGACTTTCTCGCAGTTGCGAGTTTACATCTCACTGTTACGACTTTTTCTTGAAATTGTGCATTTACATCTCACAATTCCGACTTTTTTTCCTGCAATTGAGAGTTTACATCTCATAATTTACATTCTGACTTTATCGCAGTTGCGAGTTTACATCTCGCTATTACGACTTTTTCTCACAATTGCATGTTTACATCTCACAGTTCTAGCATTTCCTCACAGTTGCAAGTTTACATTTTGAAATTCTGTCTTTATCTCACAATTTTTATAAAGTTAAAATTTCGGGATATAAACTCTTTAACAACTGAATGACAAAAACCAGAATTGTGAGAGAAAAAGTCGCAATTACTTTTTTTTTTTTTTAAATGTTTTATTCAGTGGCGGAAACTGGCTTCCATATAAACCTCACTATTTTTTATTATTTATACTTAAAATAAATACAGTTCAATGCATTTTCTCTGAAAACAAGGATAGGCTATACAAAATACTACTTACAAAACAGGGTTATTATTATGAACTAAACCTAAAATTGAAAGAAAAATAAATATAGCCAAAATAGAAAAAAAAACATTTAAATGACAAAAGCACATAACAACATAATAAAAAATGAAACTAAAAAATGAAAAAAAAAAACAAAAAACTTAAAAACATATATAAAAAAATAATTACAAATATTACCAAAAATTATAATAGTTTAAAATAATGTAAAAAAAACAAACAAACAAACAAACAAACAAACAAACACATAAAATAAAATACTGACGTAGCCTTCTGTTTGTCCCATAAGCCCCAACAGCTCCCTCTGCAGTCCCCAGTCAGTCCTACCTGGAGGTGCTGATCTACTGCGTTGGATTCTTCCTCATTTTCCTCATGGTTGGAATCGCGACTATTGTCAAAGTCCGCAGCTCCTCCAAAAAGAGCGACTTCAACAGCCAGCTGGCTGTCCATAAGCTGGCCAAAAGCATTCCTCTCCGCAGACAGGTAACAGATAAGAGCTTTGATGTGCTGCTGTCCAAAGAAAGGCCCTTGTATCCTTCTGTAGGCCCTTAAAAACCACTATTCTGCTACCTCGCTCTACAGGTGTCGGTGGAATCCAGTTCCTCTCTGAACTCTGGTGTGATGTTGGTCCGACCTTCACGACTCTCCTCCAGCGGGACGCCCATGCTGTCAGGGGTGTCTGAGTACGAGCTGCCCCAGGACCCGTGCTGGGAAGTGCCCCGAGAGAGGTACGGACACCGCGCATCCACTGCTTTCCTCTGTAAATGGGTCAACCTAGACATCATTTTGCAATTTGTTTGTGTTTGTAACAGGTTGGTACTTGGGAAACCTCTGGGCGAAGGCTGCTTTGGTCAGGTGGTGATGGGCGAAGCCATTGGACTGGACAAAGACAAGCCCAACCGCATAACTAAAGTTGCAGTGAAGATGCTGAAATGTACGTTGTTTTGCAAAATAACAGACTTTGGTTGGACAAAATTCTAAGGGATTTGACAGATTTTTGATGAAGTGACAGCAAAAACTTCATATACGTGCAATGAAGGAGGGTCTAGGCTATAACATCCTGCAAAAAATAGAAAATAAAAATAAAATAATTAAATAAATATATTTATAAATATATACTTACTGGAGCAGCAACATTGTGTACATTTTCTTTGCATATAATCTTACTTGCTTTTTGAAATATATCTTGAATTAAGTTTATTGCTTATACCTCATTGGCAAATATTCTTTTTTTAATGGTAAACCTCACAAAATTGTATCAATTAATGCTTAAAACAAGAATAAGGAATTGGGGGGAAAATAAATGTAAATATATATGTCCAGAATAATAGTATTTTTCTAGATAGTCATAGTTCTATATTTATTTAAATAATATTTAATAATAGGGATAGAAATATAAATATTATTATTGCATTTTAGATAAATATTATTAGTATTTTTTCTATGTTCATTTAAATAATATTTAATAATAAGGATAAAAACTGTAATAATACTAACAATATTTTCCCAATATATGTTCTTTATTTTAAGGTTTATGTGTTTATTTTCTGTAAAAAATAAAATAATATTTATATATTTATTTAAATAATAATATTTAATAATAAAGATATAAATAGTAATAATACTAATAATATTTTTTTACCAATATATTCTCTTTATTTTAAGGATTAGGCATTTATTTTTTATTTTAACTTGTACAAAAATTGAATAATCAATTTATATATTTATTTAAATAATAATATTTAATAATAAGGATTAAAATTGTAATAATACTAATAATATTTTTCCCAGTATATTCTCTTTATTTTAAGGTTTAGGTATTTATGTTCTTTAAAAATCATACAAAAATTAAATAATAATATTTATGTATTTATTTAAACAATAACATTTAACAATAAGGATAGAAATTATACTAATATTAATAATATTTTCCCCAATATATTCTTTATTTTAAGGTTCAGGTATTTATTTTCTTTAAAAATCATACAAAAATCAAATAATCATATTTATATATTTATTTAAATAATGATTTTTAATCATGATTATAGAAATATTAATAATACAAATAATATTTTTACCAATATATTTTCTTTATTTTAATGTATATGCTGCGTTCACGCCATATCGTAATTACCTTAATTTCGAGATGACAACACGTGACGTTCTACTCAGAGCTGTTCACGTCCTCAGACTCAGAATTATGCTTTTTTATGGCAACACTATCAATGCCTAAGCAGAGCCTACGTTGGTAGGCTCAATAAAATTGTAGTAATACTAATATATATTTTTTTCAATGTATTCTCTTTATGTTAAGTTTAAGGTATATATTTTCTGTAAAATCAGATAAAAATACTAAATTAGATTTTTTTTTTTTTGGATGCAAATCCAAAAGACATGGACTTACAAGTTGTCATACAACTTCAATTTTAATTTCATGGGGACTTTAAGACCAAACCACATTATTTATGAGATGTACAACCAGACCTCATTAACATTTTGCATATTTTCTTTTTTTTTTAGCTGACGCCACTGAGAAGGACCTTTCTGACCTCATCTCAGAGATGGAGATGATGAAGATGATTGGCAAACACAAGAACATCATCAACCTGCTCGGAGCTTGTACCCAGGATGGTAAGAGCCCATCTGAGGATTCTTACAATCACGGGGCATTAGATAATGTTGGATCACACTACAATGATTTCCTCTTTTAAAACCCTTTTATTTCCTTCCTCCAGGCCCTCTTTACGTCATCGTGGAATACGCCTCTAAAGGAAACCTGCGGGAATATCTGCGTGCCCGTCGACCGCATGGCATGGAGTACTGTTACAATCCCAACCAGGTGCCAGTGGAGAGCATGTCTATTAAAGACTTGGTCTCTTGTGCCTACCAGGTGGCTCGTGGCATGGAGTACTTGGCATCCAAAAAGGTATTGTTGGCATATTGTGTGAGATATTTCAAATAAAATCCTCAAAATGTGGGCTGAATTTTATATTTTTTGGTTTCAACAGTGTATCCACAGAGACTTGGCAGCACGCAACGTACTTGTTACAGAGGACAATGTAATGAAGATAGCAGACTTCGGTCTGGCCCGAGACGTTCATCACATAGATTACTACAAGAAGACTACAAATGTAAGCAGTCAGTTCTTCAAATAGTCATATTTATTATCTTTACAGTCAATATATGACAAGCGGATCTCTATATTTCTTCTTCAGGGCCGGCTGCCTGTCAAATGGATGGCACCTGAGGCTTTGTTTGACAGGATTTACACACATCAAAGTGACGTGTAAGAAAGCTCATATGTTTTCAATTCCAGTATATCTTCAGCACTCCTACTTCATAGAAGTACAGTTTCTTAGTTGTGTCTTGGTATTTACTGAGTGATCTCATGTTGTAGGTGGTCTTTTGGGGTTCTTCTGTGGGAAATCTTCACTCTGGGGGGCTCGCCTTATCCAGGAGTGCCTGTGGAAGAGCTCTTCAAGCTACTGCGAGAAGGTCATCGCATGGACAGACCCTCAGCCTGCACTCAGGAGATGTACGGCACATTATAATTTGTGACTAAAAGATGATTCTTTTAATTTGATTGAATAGAATCTTTAAAACTTTTAAAAATGGCAACAAACAAAAACATTCCTAATGTTAAAAACTTCCTTAATGTGAAACATTTTTGAGTGAAACATATCATATTTATTTATTTGCTTTTTTTCTTTAGAACAAAAAGGCCTGTTCTATGAAAGCCTGTTTCTGGCACTGAATAAAAATTATTGCGACCTTTTCACGTCAGAATTGCGTGAAAAATGTCAGAATTGCAAGCTTTTACCTCACAATTGTAAGTTTATATCTCATAATTCTGAGAAAAAAGTCAGAATTGTGAGAAATAAACTCGCAATTGCGAGTTGTAAAGTCAGAGATACATCTCGCAATTCTGACTTTTTTTTCTCGCAAACTCAAAGTTTATATCTTGCTATTCTGACTTTTTTCAAATCTTGCACATCTGACTTTTTTTTCCCCTCAGAATAACACAATATAAACTGGCAAATCTGACTTTTGTCATGCAGTTTTTCAGAATTGCATAATAAACTCAATTTTTATAATAAAGTTTTAATAAACTCACTGTAAAACGAGTTATAAAGTCAAAATATAAACTTGTAAATCTGTCTTTTTTTCTCAGAATAATGTGTTATAAGCTTGCAGTTGAAAGTTATAAATTCAGATTTGTGAGACAAACTCAAAATTTTGACAAATAAAGTCAGAATTGTGATATATAAACATGCAATTTTGAGAACATATCAGTCTTTCCCCTCAAAATTGAACTTTATAACTCGCATTTGCGAGATTATTTCTCACAGTTCTGGGAAAAAAATGACTTCATAACTCGTTGTAAAGTGAGTTTATTAAAACTTTATTATAAAACCTGATTTTATTATGCAGTTCTGAAAATTGCAAAAAAAGAAAGTCAGATTTGCGAGTTCACATCACGTAATTCTGAGGAAAAAAAGTCACGCAATTCTGGAAAAAAGCTAGATTTGCGAGTTTATATATCGCAATTCTGACTTTATAACTCGTTTTAAAATGAATTTATTAAAACTTTAATTATGCAGTTAATTGTTATGCAATGAGTTAATTATGCAATTCTGAAAAATTGCATGAAAAAAGATTGGCGAGATTATATCACGCAATTCTGAGAAAGAAATCAGACTGGCAAGTTTATATCATGCAATTCTGAGAAAAAAATCAGAATTGTGAGTTTATATTACGCAATTTTGGGGAAAAAAAAGACAGATTTCAAATCAAAATCAAATCACCTTTATTTATATACCACCTTTAACAATACAGAATTTGCAAGATTTGCAAGTTTATATCACGCAATTCTGAAAAAAGGGCAAATTTGCAAGTTTATGTCATGCAATTCTGGAAAAAAAGTCAGATTTGCTAGTTTATATGCAATTCTGAGAAAAAAGGTCATAATAGTGACTTTATATGCAATTCTGAGAAAAAAGTCAGAATTGGGAGTTTATATGATGAAATTCTGAAAAAAAAAAAAAAGTCAGAATTGTAAGTTTATGTGACGAAATTCTGAAAAAAAAAAGGTCAAGTTTGCAAGTTTATATCATGCAATTCTGAGAAAAAAGTCAGAATTGTGAGTGTATATCACGCAATTTTGGGAAAAAAAGACAGCTTTGCAAGTTTATATCACGCAATTCTAAAAAAAAAAAAAAGTCAGAAATGTGAGTTTATAGCACGCAATTTTGGTAAAAAAAAAAAAAACAGATTTGCAAGTTTATATCACGCAATTCTAAAAAAAAAAAAAAGTCAAAATTGTGAGTTTATATCACGCAATTCTGAAAAAAAAAGTCAGAATTGTGAGTTTATATCACGCAATTCTGAGAAAAAAGCCAGATGTGCAAATTTAGATCACGCAATTCTGAGAAAAAAGAGTTTAAATCACGCAAAAACAGACTACATATTTTTATTTATTTTAACAATAAACGTTTTTTTTTTTTATATATATTATTATATTATGTTTTTATTTTATATACATATATATATATATATATATTAAACAGTTCAATTTTTTGCATTATTAAAATAAATCACTCAAAAATATGTCACACCATTTAAATACAAGTTTGAAAGATATATTTTCCATTTTTGGTTACTTTAGCAGTTATTTTTTTAAAAAATCATTAGAATAAAAAGCAGAACTGTCCACAATAAGATTTAATACAAAAATAAATTATTTTATGTTGTCTTCACATAATGAGTTATGCAATGTGTTGTTTTTTCCAGATACCTGATGATGAAAGACTGCTGGCATGCGGTTCCCACACAGAGGCCAACTTTTAAACAGCTGGTAGAAGATCTTGATCGCACTCTGTCCATGATATCCAATCAGGTAAGGCCAGCAGACTGCATAGGTTGCTATCTTTCAAATCAGCATCCCACTCGAAATGAATCACGCATCACAGCCAACAACTCTCTTAAAGCTTGTGTCCAAAATGCAAATATGCTGCTCCATCTGCCAACTTGGATGAAAATGTTCACTGTTCTCACTGCAGTGCTTTCTGTGAATGACTTATTAATGTATACGTATCCCTTGCAGGAGTATCTAGACCTCTCGGTTCCCCTGGAGCCCATGTACTCTCAGGTCATCCTGAATGAACGAAGTTCCACCTGCTCCTCCGAGCCGGACTCAGTCTTTTTAAGAGAATCTGCACCCGAAGAACCCTGCATCCCTCCGACAGTCCCCCCACAACAAACTGTACGATCCTTCAAAAAACGCTGACAGTAGAGAACGCCTGGACCTCCGTGTATGTTCATAGAGGATCTCTCTACACCTTTCTGCTTTCTTAGTCTCATAAACTCTGCAGGCTCAGAGACTGAAGAGTTCAGCCTGGCCCGTTCTAGCACAGAAACGCAAGCAGGAGGAAACGTTTATACCAGCAGGCTCTCAAAAACAAGACTGAACAGATCAACTGTTGTCCATGGATTGAGGGATCAATCCTCTCAAATAAGATGTTCAAAAAGCATCACAGGAGGACAAAATGGTTGTCGACGCCAACAAAAGTCAATGGGGTGGAGAAATAATTTCAAGTGTTACCCAGTAGAGTATGCTGGCTTTGTAAATTGTACAAATATAAAATTATATAAACAATATGGTTCTATATTACTTTTATAATTATTATTATTATTTTTGTATGAGCTTGTTTATTCCCTTTTTTGTTCAAACATGATCCCCAACCATGTGTCCAACAGTGACAAGCAACATTTCATCATTGCTTGGTTTCTATTACTGCAGTCTAGCAATGAAATCCCATTGGTCCAAAATCATAGGATATTATTATTAAGAATGAAGTGCGTAAGATGTTCAGATACTTTCTTGCATCTCAGTGATAGGTTGATTAACTGATAATTATAAACACTATTGCACTCTTATTATATGCTTGATCCTGACCTGCTCAACATAGCAATATAGGCTTGACCAATAGCTTGAATTTGGGGCGGGACTATCTGTTTGTTCGACCAATGGCAGATCGGAGTAAATGTTTAAAAAACCTGTTGGAAAACAGTTATTTTATGCCGTTTGGCAATGCTAGTCATGCAGAAATTAGACAATTCACATTTAAATGTCAAATATGTTCTGACTAGTTGTAATTATTTTGCATTTTCTCTTTCATTGTGGAAAAATGAATAACCTATGGTTTAAAAATGTCATCTCTTGCCTGTTTAGAGGATCGCATAGTTTATAGGAGTTGAAATAAGCTACAAATGAAATCTGTTACTCATTGCTTGCTGTTACGTTCGTAAGGTGCGATTACCGTTTGTTTGATGTCTTGAATCACTACATTCAAGTTGAATTTAGGGGTTGAGGGGTCGACCGATATGTGTTTCAGGGCCGATTATTACAGATCAAGTAGACCGATAACCGATATTTTGAACCGATATACATGTCTGGTGTACAAAATTAATGTCAAAATTAAGAATAACAAGGGCTCTAATAAAAGCATTTTTTAAATGCTTTTAAATTATTTTATCTGCAAATCTATTTTGGAAATGACCAATACCGATAAGCAAAAAAATGCCAAAAATCTGTGCCGATAATCATCCAGGCCAATAATCGGTTGACCCCCCAGTGTGAATGAATGTTTAGTAACTATTAATATGAAACAGCTGGAATATGGTGGTTGACAATCTTAGCATCTGTTTTAAAGCATAGCATGTCTGTAGCTTCTTCATTATTTTAAGATGAATTCTCAAACAGGGTTTGTTTATATGACAGGATTGTGAGGAACAGTGCAAATTACTTCTCAAATAGAGTTTTGATGTTTGTGTGATTGTTTATATATGTCCTGATGTGAATTTCGAGGCTGTGGCCATGCACTTATATTCAGGCTTTCAATAAGCTGACTGATATTGCCTTTCCTGTGGGAATATAAATAAAAAATGTTATACATAAAATGTGATCTGAAGCTCGCATTTGTATATGTAGCTCACGCACGTAGGATATACATGACCGATGAATCAAAGATCTCTGCTTGCAGGCCAGAGGTTGTTGGAAGGGCAGATGTGCATAAGAAGTTGCTGACTTAAATGCAAACTGTCCGCTCATGGTGAAAGCTTGAACGAGAGCTAAGCGCATGATTAACGGTGAGAAGAAAGTGTTTTTCCCCTCCGCCGGCCCCTCATCGATTAACCACGCCAACAGCAAGAGCAAACACAGCAACATCAGGCTGTATATCAGGAGGAAAAACTCTCACGGCAGTGAAACAAGACAGCTGAAGCACTTTGGCGAGTCTTTAGATGTTTGATTAATGCTAAGCAGATTTTTAGATAGATAGATAGAATGTAAATCATTTAAAGTTATTATTAGCATGAGATGCTAAGCTACAGTGTCTTGAATAGGATGTTTCTCATTTGCTTGATCCATCAGAACCCTTTTAGCATCTTTGTCTTTTCAATCTCAGTAATCTTGTTGCTTTTGGCAGGAAAGGGTCATAATTGTATTAATGCCTGGAAATAGGAGCCGTTAGGAGTCACATCTGCCGGTCTGTTTGTGCCATTGCACCCCTGTAAAAGCTATCTATGGACTACACACCTGCCTTTATGAGCAGTTAATGGGCCATGAGGTGCAATTAACCATCCACCATTATCACCTTTGACAGATGGTCCAGGAAAGTCCTGGATAAATGACTCAAGTGCTCTTACAGCGACAGTGCTGTCATTACAACCCACGGCCTCTAGACAAACATTTAAGCAAACAAATGTAATTATCTGGGCTCCATAAAGGTGTTATGTTACCAAGTTGTAGGCTAAAGACTTAGCATTGCATATCTAATGGAACTTCAATGATTGTTGTGCTTACGTGATATGGATCAGTTCAGATTGTTGTCCTAGGTCGGAAAAGAATCAGCATTTTCAAGCTTCTGGAATGTCCTATTGGTTTTATGTCCTATTGAATTTAGATTTTTAGGTATAACAAGTTTTGCACTTAGTATTACTTACAGAGACTTGTTTTGTTCTACAAAATCACGTTGCTAATACGTTAGTAAATTTGTCAAGCACATACGAACAGCTGTAAACCTTATTTAGCAACTTGTTAGCAATTGTTTTTTTTTTTTTTTTACATTATTATGGCATTTGTGGTTAGCACTTGAAAAAAACATTCACAATTTGTTCTATAACATACCTAATATGTATTTTCTGAATATACTCTGTACATTAAAAATATACGCTGCTAAAGACTTTAGCATTGTAGTCCTTACGTACCAACTTGTTAAAAGTGATGTTACATTAGCGATGTTACATTTTGTAGACAAAACGGTCCATTATCTATCCAACTTATTTTTTAAAGTGGAAGTATGCCTATGGGCAAGACTTCCAGTTCATTTGCGTTATAAGGAAATAATGAGAAGAATGACAACATGGAGTAAACGGTAAAACTGTTTGTGCTACAAATCAGCGTGCTTATAATTAAGATAACACATTAAATAATATGGTAAAACACACCAAATTGGAATATCAAGCAGCAAAACAAGCTGTTTTGTACAGCTAAAAATAGCTGGATGCAGATACAAAATTTACAAATGGCGGCGCCGCTCTTTCAGAAAAATAAGGTGGATTAATGAATCACAATGCACACCTCACAGAAGTTACTTTAAAAACCAAGAAGCTTCCTGGTCAATTCGGGCGACAAACTTGAACCCATTGCAAAACTGCGTGGGAAATCTTCGTCCTCCAGCGTATTTCCCAAACACGTCGGTTCCTGACTAGATTTCGCCTGCGAAAAACCGCAACGGTAAATATGAACGCACCTTTAATTCTAAAAAGAAGAAAGTAATCTTTTCAGAAAAGAAAAATGTTGATTTATGAGTAAAATATCGATTTAGCTTTAAAAGTAATCATGAATAAACTACACACACACACCTCAAACGTGGACTCTGAAGCTTACACATTGATGTTAGTTTGTAAGATTAGTTATGTTGTGTAATCGTGATGCTTGCCTCTTAATGTGCTTTTTAGTCGTTTTTTGTTATTCCTCTTGTTGATAATATAAAAGTCTCCTCTATTTAAATAATTTAACAAAACGTTTTCTATATTCCCTGCACACACTGAGTGTTTTGAGAGCTGTCGTTGCTTTCGGGTGCCGGTGATGACACCGTCACTCATTGTGTTTATTTCTCTAAGCTCTCATGGTTTCGGTGTCAAGGTGTCATGACACCTGTTTAGCTGCGTGTCTTTGTGTGTTTACGACAGGGCTGATGTGCTGACACCTTCTGATCCGTCAGGATATCCAGATAGCCTAGGAGAACAATTGTTCAGCCAAGACGAGGTAAGAATAGGACAGGCAGGTTTAAATATTCAAGGCAGATTCAAGTACATAAGTGAACATTAGCAATTATTAGGACAGACGGCAAATAATCTATTTATATCAATGAAAGAATATAAGAGCTTTACTGAACAAGTCTGACTATGATACAGTGTGCATAGAACAATAAATCACATTTTAATGAGTGTTCGTGTCCTAAAATGAGATGACCTCAGAATGAGAGGGTGTTCATATTTTATAGCTGTAAAACAGACATCTTTATTCTTTTGGCAGCTGTAACTTGATCGGTCTGTTTGCTCGTTCCCCATCATCATTTATGCGCATAAGACTAAATTTAAAAGCCTTTGTGATGTAACTTTATAGGATAATAACAGTATGGTCTGTCTGTTTATACCAGTTGTTACCCGTGTGTTCCTTTCGCCCGCAAAACACCCAAGTGCAAATTAAGAAACGTTCTACTTGCTTTCTAGGATCACTTGATTAGATGTTTATTTGTTCTGCCTCAGTTAGGAAACAGCACCACACCACTTTTGTCTTAGGCAATGATTCTGGGAAGTTTGGAAATTGGATTTTGTTTTAGAAAAGTGTGCGGTTACAGCCATCTCTTGTCAATGACGTAATAAAGTTTAATGCAAAGGATCAAGGTCAAGATAAATTAATTGTGTCTTCATCCACTCCTCACTGGAAGCCAATTTCTGCCACATAAATTAAAGAAATTATAATCATGAGATGAAAGTTCAAAGTAATAAGGAACAAAAATACTGAGATAAATATTATAAAAAAATTAATACAGTAAGCAATGAAAGATGAAGCTATTTAGTATATCAGAAAGTTTTATTTCTGTTCAAGCTTATCGATTATTCAATATCACCAACATGAACATGAAGTATACATGCTTGTTAATCATATTTCCCATGACCAGCAGAGAAAATATAAATTAAAAAAGGAAAACATGTTTTGGTAAATTATAATTATAATCATGGGATAAAAAGTTAAAAATAATGAGAAAAAAAAGAAAAATAATGAGATAAATATGAGATAAAATGTAAAAGTTATGACAACAATTGTGAGATACTAAGTCATATTATTTGACTTTTTGTCAAATGTTACTCATTATTCATTGTCATAATTTTGACTTTTTATGTCATAATTATGATTTAGTCACTCATAACATTATATGTTTTTATAAGAAAATATCATGCTTTGGTAAATCATAATTATGACACAAAAAGCTTTGGTAAATCATAATTATGACACAGAAACTTTATATTATAATGTAGACTTTTTATGCCACAATTATTAGTTTTATTCTTATATTTAACTTTTTATGTAAGACTTTTGACTTTTCATCCCCTAAATATTACTTTTTCATGTTATAATTTTTTCCTTATGTGGTGGAATGGCTTGTTTGAATGTGACTAATGTTTTCCATTTATAATTTTCCATATATGATTTGATAATGTTTCTATGGACCCTTTTGTCCTCTGTAGATAATTTTTTACCTTCTTTTAATACTTTTTGTAGTTTAATGGTAATAAAATAATACCATTTAATTGTAATAAAATAATACAATTTAATTCCCTAAAATAATTAACATAGTTCAATTATTAACCAAAAAAATAAATAATTAAAGTAATTAAATTCCTTTTTATTGCTAGCATTTTATGTATCCTAACAAATATCTTTAAAAAAAAGTCACATTTTGCATAATTTGACCAAAAAGTTTCACACTTTTTGCATAATTTGACCAAACTACAGCTTGATCATTGAGCACCATTGTCGTTTAGGCAATCAGCAATACATATTTTTATGCTGAAAAAGACTAATTCAATATTTGTTTAATATAGCATTTGGGTTGGGTTAAAAACTCTATTTAGTACACATTTTTTTAGGTAGTTAAATTGTGCAGTTCTAATACAAGACAATTTCCTTTTGTAACAAAAAAAAAAAAAACGTAAATACAGTTTTAGTGTTATGGCTCATTGTTGGGAGAAATGTGTGACCACAAGGAATCAATTGCATTTCCAACAGGAGTGTTTTGTGAGGTAAATTGTAAGGGCGTAATGTGTTTGAAAGCAGCGCCCTCTTGTGAGTAGAGTAAACATTACCGTTTTATTAACCTATTTTAACAGTTTTGCTGTTGGACACATTTCATACTGTCAGCAATGAAAATGGAATTGTTTAGTATGTCAGGAAGTTTTATTTCTATTCAAGCACATCAACTATACAATATCACCAACATGAACAAAGTATGCCCTTTTTAGTCATATATAATATTTCCCATGACCAGCATGGGAAACATATCTGAAACATATCCAGAAATATGTAGTTTTCTCTCTCTCTTAACGAATAAAGACTCTTTCATTTCATACTCAGATCACAATAAACAATAATATACTATATAAATTAAATTTGGTAGGAAAAATAAATATAAATTATTTTCAGTGTACACCAATAAATACTTCTGCCCTGTCACTACAAGTTGGTTAAGGTGACAGGTTTCCTTTTTCAAAATTTCATGATAACATTTAGCTTCTTTTGCATTAGGGCATAACCAAAAATGTAATAAATATTAAGAGTCTAACACATTTTTATGCTATAAATGACAATGGCATGTATATTTAATGTAATGCAATAAAATAATCAAGTAGTTGTTGTTTTTTGTGAACTAAGCAAAGATTTCTGTTGTGTCCCATAATAAAACTAGTTTTAATGCACTAATTACTAATTACCATCTTCCACTTATACACATCAGCATATGACGCATGATGCAAACTTAGAGTCGTGAATACATGCAGTCGTGTGCAACTCTAAGAGCTCCCTTCAACTGAGCGTTTCCTGGCGAAGAGGTGTGTGGGGTCCCTGTTGCGCAGGTTGGGCTGGATCTTGAACATGGGAGGCCAGCGGAAGCCAGTGTGACTCTCCATCCCAGAAGAACCAGCGGCAGCAGGTTCAGGTGGGCAGGGCTTGTTTTGAAGCAGCTGGAAGAGCGTGGCCATGTCAGGTCCCAGTCTGGACACCAGCCCGGCTCGCACCACCTCCACGGTGTCGTCATCACACTCCATCAAGCTCTGCAGAAGTGTGCTGTAGTACCTGCAACACCAAAATATGATGATTAGCAATTCCATAGTGTAAAATTCTGCCATCATTTACATTTAGCCTACATATTTGTATGGTGTTGCTCTTTCTAAGAAACACAAATCCTGGAACAATTTTACTTATAGCTCTTTTCCATTTAAGAGTTACGTTGGTTAAGCTCCAAAAAGTACTGAAAATATAATAATAAAACATCATAAAGCACCATAAAATGAGTTTAACTTAACTTCTAGTGTGTTCCTAATATAAATTTATCATGTGGTGCCTTGTCCACCTTATTTTTAACGCAAAAACGGACGCGTCTATTTGTAACTTAAATATGCCAGATTTCCGTTGTCATTCGCTTCCAGTCACAGCTCGTTATGCTACTTGATATCCACCTTATTTCTGACGTAAATTTTATCGGTCTGGCTTCTGGCCTCATCCGCGTCCAGCTATTTTTAGCTGTACAAAACAACTTGATATTGCAAATTAGTGTGTCTTACCATGTTATTTTAATGTATTATCATAATTATGAACACACTGGTTTGTAGTGCAGACAGTTTTACAGTTTAATGTAGTTGTTATTCTTCTTGTTATTTCGGCTGTTGAACCGGAAGTCTCGCACATACGCTAATTTTCGCGTTGAAGAATAAGGTGGATTGCAGCTGTTGTTTCTTATCATATATCTTACAATTTAAATGTATTGTTTTAATGTACACTGGCTTGAAGCACAAATAGTTTTACCCTTTACTGCACTTTATTTTAATTAATGAATCGGAAGTCTCGCATATTCACAGAAAATAACTTACTTCATAGTTGCAAAACAAGATGGAGTGTATTATTGCCTTAGTTATTGTGCAGTGGATGCCTATTATTTTTAACACCTTATAATTTATTTATTATATTTACATTTTTGTGTGTCGTTGGTTTGGCAGTATTGAACGTAAACCAAAAAGAATCACACTGTTTTAATGAAATGACCGAATTTTCTTTTGCGTCTACTATCTCTTTATGTCTAATGGACCAATCACGCACGCCAAACAAGTTCGTATGCTATTTTACCTGTTTGGGAAGTGGCTGGGGACCTGGACCACGTCTCCAATGGCCTCAGGGTTGGATCTGGCCACTTCGCAGATGTCAAGCTTCTTGTAGCATTCCTCCTGCACTTCAGCAATCATCTTCTGGAAGGTGGAACAGCGTTTGATGGTCTGGAAGACCTTAGAGGTGATACCGTTGGCGATGCACTTGATGCTCTCTTTCACAAACGTCTTACCCTAAAAAAAACCGAATATGACTTGCATTGCAAAAAAAATTGCCATCATTTTGATTTGCTAAGTACAGGGTTCAGGTTAGCGTTTGTACCTCTGTATTAAAAACTGCAGCAGTGTGGAGGAAGGCGTTGCAGATCTCATGCATCCCGTCAGTGTCGCAGGTCGAATTCTCCAGACATGCAAAAGTTGCGCAGCCCACCTGGAGAGCTCCGTTCAGACAGCGGGCAACATCAGCTGCAGGAAGAAGAAAAATACGTTTTTTTGCAGGTACTTTTATTCAAAGAACTGTAAAAGTGATTTTTTTTTTTTACTAGATAGTAAGTCCTGAAGCAATCTAAGTTCTGAAATTGAACCTACAACCTCAAACCACTAAGCATTTCTGAACATTTGCCCATGCTTACTCCTAAAAAACAGAAGCCAAATGACAATTCAATTAAGAAAATAATACTTACTAGGGCTGTTGGCTGAGAATCGTGCTCGTCTTGGTTGTGCAGGTTCTTGATCTGCTCCAAATGCATATGCAACCAAAACGAGGAGTAAAACAAATCCGCTTTTCAGGAGCATGTCTGCACTTAGAACCAAAACAAAATCTCAAAGCAGAAGGCGTTTGCTGATTCTGTGGGTTTGTGTTTCAGGCTGATGACAACCTCAGCTTTATACAGATCTTCAGCTGAGCTTGACGGCTCATAAATCCCCACCGTCACCAATCAGAACGCAGGATCCGAAAGCTCAAACTTTCCATCTCTTCGTAAATATTCATGGGGGGATGTTAATGCAGACCCACCTGCTATGATTTTATCTCCAGTTAGACATTTAAAATCTTGTTACAACATATTTTGAATGCTGTCATCTATGTTGAAGATAGCCAACAAAACATTGTATGGGTATGTATGCCAAAAATCATTAGGATATTAAGTAAAGATCCAGATTTTCAAATAGTTGTATCTCAGCCAAATATTGTCCTGTACTATCAAACCACATAAATGGAAAACTTCTATTTATTCTGATTTCAGATGATGTATACATCTCAATTTAAAAAAAATTGACCCTTATGACTGGTTTTGTGGTCCAGGGTGACATTTAGATAATTAGTTCAAACACTGTCCATTTTAAAGTTGCACCTTACACTCTTACAAATAATGGTTCCGAAATGGAAGTTTGACCGTCATTTTCCCAAATAACCTTTTGGTGAAAAGTTCTTAAAAGGAACTTTTTTTCTTAGTGTGAAGATCTGAAAAACCTTCTTCCATAAATAACCTTTTATGCAGTGGAACGTTTCCATTAATGTTAAAAGTTATTTATAGAACCATTGTTTCTTTAACTTTTAAGAGTGTAGCAAATCTAAACTGTTAAACACCAACTATCATAAAAACAAACAAAGAGTTCTCATGATTCTAAATGATGTTTCGTTTACGTTCTCATCTGAAGGATCTTGTTGATTTACCCCGTTCAGTAACAATGTAGAAGACAAATGATATTCCCCTCAGGCAGGTGAGTCTCAATGGCTTCTTTGTTGAAGACAACTACAGTATGTTTGGTTTGGATTTCATGTCACTGTGATTTAGTTAATGCACATCTCTCTTATTTGATGCTTTTGGCTGCGGTTCTAAAAGAGGGTTCAGGGAGTTTTGTTGACACCTGGCACAGGTAATTGTGCTAAAGGTACAGTACGAGCGTTTTTTGATAATGCCGTAGGGCTTTATGAAAACAGACATGTGAAGCTTGTCAGAACTAGTTGACTAAACATCCGTTCCCACCGTTCGCAGTGCTGGATCTGACAGTGAAGCGTTTATCAGTGTCTAATCAGTGGATGTTGGAAAGGCTTTAGAGGAAGTGATGTGTTTTCCATGATGAATTTCATTAGCCTCAAGAAATTTCCTCCCCTAAAGGGTTAATTACACTGATAATGATCAAAGCGCTCACTGGTTTTGTAGAAGGGGGCTGGAGACGGAGCTATTTTGGTTTTATTACCTTTGTTCACACAGACGCCTGTTTGTTACCGCTGAAGTAGGGCAAAAGAGTCACACCCACATCTTTACTGAATAACATGGATGAGTAGTCTAAAGAATAAATACACACACCGTAGGCCTATAATTTTCCAATAATCCATTGACTCTCACACTACATGGAAAGGCTGATTAAACATTTCTCCTTCATGTGACATTGAAGTCATATTTATGACATCATCACCTATAGCAGATATGAAGCTTTAAGTTCATTTAAGTAAATTCAGTTTCCAAAAATGAGGAAAGAAAATCTTCATAAAAAATAGTGGGCTTGAAAAGCCTAAAATTATTTTGGAAATCTCGAATATTTTTTCTACCTGGAAATAAACCAAGTTTTAAGAATTTTGATAAATAAAAAGAAATGTTATGCATAAATGTATAAATAATAATAAATATGTATAAAATAAATATAATTTAATATAAAAATAATGTATAATATATAAAATACATAATAAATAAATTAATTATTTATAAACAATACTATTTTAACCTGTTATGTCTTTAATCATATATAAGACATTTACTGACATTAAACATGTGAACCTGTTTCCTGTTGAAGCACAAGAAGCTCTGTTAAATATGATGGATCATTACTGCTGTCATCCAAATAATAAAATAAAATGAATAATAGAAATAAATAACAAACACAAAATTGATTAATTAAACTAAATAAAATATTATAAAACTGTACTGTTGATGCACAAAAACCTCTGTGGAATATGATGGATTATTACTGCTGCTTAAAAAATAAAATAGAAATAAAAACAAAAATGAATAAATAAAATGAATTAATTAAAATAAAAGAAATAAAAAAAATATATATAAATAGATAAAATAAAATAAAAGAAATAAAAAAACTAAAATAAATAAATAAAATGAATTAATTAAAATAAATAAAATATATTAAAATTGTACCAGTGAAGCACAAGAAGCTTTGTTGAATATGATGGATCAATAAATAAATAAATAAATAAATAAATAGATAGATAAAATAAAATAAAATAAATAAAAAACAAAAAATAATTAATAATTAATAATATAATAATTAAAACAAATGTTAATAATAATAATAATCATTACTGCTGCCATCAAAAATAAAATAAAATAAACAATGTAAATAAAAACAAAATTAAATGAATAAAAAATTGTATCCATTAATAGTAATAATAATAATAATAATAATAATAATAATAATAATAATGGTTTACAGGCCTAACAAATAGTAAAAACTGTAGAAATTATGAATGCAAATTTTCTTATTAAGTTCTTTACTCCTACTGTCATGCTGATATTATTTAATAATGACAGATTTTATGTTAACTTAGGGGGGAAAAAAGCATTTTACTAGTAATCTCATTAGACCTCATTTGTGTCTTTAATTATCCAAGATCAACACAAGCAACAAACACACATCATGACACTTCACTTTCTTCTATTAAGATTCAATGTTCAGTCTATTATTAATATTTCACAGGTACAGGATAGTTGGAAGTGAGTGTCGGATGCAGTTGTGCAAAGAGAAGCTGTGCACACTATTGAATATGGTGGACATTCATATTAAGTACCGGGCATCAGGTTGGTAGTTATGAAGCTTGAGGTAGTTATATGCGTCATATGTATGAATTTTATGTCTATACGACTTTTTTCTCAGCCACCCCTTCTCAGCAGTGATTAGCCTATGTGGTGCGTCAGATGGCGCTGCCTACATGCGGAAGAGAAACCAAGGAACACTAGGAATGTCACGAATCAGAAACCTCCAGTCGTCACGTTTTTCTGTTCATTCAGTCGGTGTATGTTACTCAAACGAGCTCAAGAACGAGTGCTTGAGCTGGTAACATGGGTTAGCTTGTGTCTGGTTGCGGTAAACTACGGTAAAAATAAGTCTGTATCTTCCGCATCTACGCCGGGAAAATGAAGTGTATGCCCGTTTCGCTTCAGGTGCACGCCGCATCCAACGGGCATTTGATCACCATCATCTTCATCTCTAATATTACAAACGACTGCCAACCCGATGCATCCATTCAGTTCACTTCGGTAAGGTTTTGCGCGTTCATAAATGCTTTTGTATTTGTGCTTGTGTAGGCTACATTAATTGCCCTCTTGAGCAGGACATTTCGGACGTGAGGAGTATTACATAAGTTCAGGGTGAAGGCTGTTTCAAAACCTAGTGAACTGCCTACCTAGACAGCATTTGTGGCCATCGTAGAAGTATTCTTTTAGCCCATTCTGAGTGCTTTTAATGATGCTGACGATAAACCTGTTGTTTTTATTTACAACACTGCGCTTGAATTCTTGACTCTGAGTGGTTAATGCATTGCGACGCTTAGATTTTTTTATTACTTTGTTGAATTGATCGCTAAACTGGATACTTCGCTGCTGTGCTAACGTTACTTTCATTTTTCTCGTAACTTTTGAAAGATGAGTACCCAGTTAAAGCAGTTGTTACCAGTTTTTTTCACTAATGTTTTAGAGGATTTACACTTACGTCACGATGTGGTCAGTTACCCGGATGCGCGGCCATATTGGCGATACTCGGATGTAAACAACAGCATGGATTACATGGTTAATGCACTACTAAATACGTTGTTCTGCTAATTTATGCTGTCTAAACCACAGAAAAAACGTGTGGAAGCTGCTAAATCATATAGAGAAGGACTTAGTTTGCAGGAAAGGGTGCAATATTTTGACAAACTAAAGTTAATATGTGGTAAACGTACATACAAGCAGTATTAATTAAGATATTAGCCTAATATTTCACATACCTGATAGGAAATGATAAGAACAAACACAAATGCTGTCAAGATTCTTGTCCTAGAAATCCTGATTCGGTTTGACCATCCACAAGAGTTTTTTTGCACTCTTCTCTTTGGATTTGTTATTTTATATAACTTTTGGCAGTCTATAGTACTCCAAATGTTTTTCCCGGTCCAACCGATTAATACAGCCCAAATCATAACAATAATTGACTATTTTTAGCAGCAGTAATCAGTAAAATATCTTAGTTTTGTTCGGTTCAAGGCATTGTAACGCTTAGTTTTGCTAATATGGCCAATTAATGCGCACCGTGAAAACACTCTATAGAAAAACTAATCTTTTCTATTCAGTGTAATAATAATATATTAAATTTTGTTGCTATGATGTAATGGACCACTTTTTGTAGCGGAAACTGGAAGATTTCTATTATTATCGCTAAACTGGATATTTCGCCATTGTCGAAGCAATATAATTGTGCTATTTTATTTTTCTCGTAACGTGAGAGATACGCAGAAAAAACATAGTTATAAGTTTTATGAGTTTTCAGCTGTCGTCAAAAATGTTCACTAATAGTCTGTATTATATATTAATTAATTTTGTTGCTACAATGTAAATCGACTATTTTTCATGGCAGAAACTTAAGAATACTTAAAATGACTGCTAAACCAGATATTTCTCTACATTTATTTTTCTTGTAACTTTTGAGAGATATTTAGAGAGGGAGTCCCCAGTTAAAGCATAAAAAACATCACTATATGGGTTTTGCTAATAGTCTACAGAAATAGTAATCTTTTCTTTGCAGAGTAAAGACGATATTAAATATGTATTTAGTTTCTACAACGGACCATTTTTTGTAGCAGAAGCTTGTAATTATTCTTACAAGTACATTTATTTTTGATTTTTTACAAATAATTTATTTATTAGTGCTGTCAAACAATTAATCGCCATTAATTGCATTCAAAATAAAAGTTTTTGATTACATAATTTATGCGTGTGTACTGTGTATATTTATTTATATATAAATACACAAACATGCATGTATTTAAGAAAAACGTTATCTTCAAATATTATATATATTTATATAATATAAATTAGATTATTATAAACATACACATGTAAATACATGTAAATATTTTCAAAATATATACTGTATGTGTGTTTTATTTTTGATGCGATTGATCACGATTAATCATTTGACAGCACTAATTTATTTTACATTGACTTTTTTTTTTTTTCTGGAGTATTTTCGAGTTGCATGACTTTTTATTGTTTGCTTTTAGGTCCCAGTTTACAGATACTGACATGGACTATGAGAGGCCTAATGTTGAGACCATTAAATGTGTGGTGGTTGGAGACAATGCTGTGGGCAAAACGCGTCTGATTTGTGCCCGCGCGTGTAACGCCACTCTCACACAGTACCAGCTACTTGCGACACATGTGCCCACTGTCTGGGCCATAGACCAGTACAGAGTCTGTCAAGAGGTTTGGGTTTTTATCTTTTTCATGAGTGACACCTCAGTAGCATAAGATAAGTATTATAACTCACAGATTCATTACTTGTGCCTGCTTTTGAAGGTTCTGGAACGTTCCAGAGATGTCGTGGATGATGTGAGCGTGTCTCTTCGATTATGGGACACCTTTGGAGACCATCACAAAGATCGCCGCTTCGCTTACGGCAGGTGTGTTTGTGGACCACATATTTTTTAAAACTTACTCTCAGTGTGTTCTTGAGTGCTTTATCTTGTGTTTGGACACTAGGTCAGATGTGGTGGTCCTGTGCTTCTCCATCGCCAACCCTAATTCTCTGTTTCACGTGAAGACCATGTGGTACCCGGAGATCAAGCACTTCTGTCCTCGTGCCCCGGTCATCCTGGTGGGCTGCCAGTTGGACCTGCGTTACGCTGACCTGGAGGCAGTTAACAGGGCACGGAGACCTCTTGCTAGGTGAGTTGTCAAATTTTTGATCTGTGATTTAAAGACCCCTTGATTTGGAGTTTACAAAATTAATATGATTTGGTGGATACACTAAATATACACTACCAGTCAAAAGTTTTTGAACAGTAAGATTTTTAATGTTTTTTTTAAGAAGTCTCTTCTGCTCACTGCATTCATTTGATCCAAAATACAGCAAAAGCAGTAAAATTGTGAAATATTTTTACTGTTTAAAATAACTGCTTTCTATTTGAATAAATTTTAAAATGCAATTTATTGCTGTGATCAAAGCTAAATTTTCAGCATCATTACTCCAGTCTTCAGTGTCACATGATCCTTCAGAAATCATTCTAATATGCTGATTTGCTGTTCAAGAACCATTTTTATTATTATTATCAATATTTAAAATCATCTTTTTTTTTTCACGATTCTTTGAGTAGAAAGATCCAAAAATCAGCATTTATCTGAAATAGAAAACTTTTGTAACATTATACGGTATACCAATCAAAAGCTTGGAGTTAGTATGATTTTTTTTTTGTTTGTTTTGTTTTTTAATTTGTAAAGAAATTAATACTTTTATTTAGCAAGGATGCTTTAAATTGATCAAAAGTGATGATAAAGACATTTATAATGTTACAGAAGATTTTTATTTCAAATAAATACTCAGCTGTTTAATAAAAACAGCTGTTTAATAAAAATGAAATAAAAACATAATAATGAATGTTTTTTGAGCAGCAAATCAGAATATCAGAATGATGTCTGAAGGATCATGTGACTGGATGCTAAAAATTCACCTTTGAAATCACAGGAATAAATAACGTTTTAAAATGTATTCAAATAGAAAACAGCTATTTTAAGTAGTAAAAATACTTCAGAATTTTACTGTTTATGCTGTGCTTTGGATCAAATAAATGTTCAGCAGCCATTACATGTTTTTGAGGAAACCATTATAATTTTTAGGATTCACTGATGAATATAAAGTTTAAAAGAGCAACTTTGATTTGAAATTTGAAATTTATTGTAACATTTTAAATGTCTTTTCTCTCACTTTTGATCAGTTGAATGCATCATAATAATACTGCATACAGAAAATTAATAAAAAATGATTATAACTATCTATATATTATAAATACCACTTGCTTGTCTAAAATATATTTTTATAAATATAAAAATACCAATAAATATGCACCTCTTTATATTATAAATGTCACATGCTTTTCTAAATTAGGAATATAAAAAATACATAAACATTAAAAAAAAAAAAAATATCTCAATACTAAATACTATTACTAAAATATTAAGAAATAATTCTTGGTCTGTTGGTATATCTTTGGCTTGCTTTAGTTTAAACTTCTTTTGGCTCCTCAGTTTAAATTTACCATTATTATTCTGAATTTTTTATTAAAGGGATCGTTCACCCAAAAAACAACAACAACAAAAAAAACAGTTCTGTCATTCATTACTCACCCTCATGTCGTTTCAAACCCATTAGACCTTTGTTAATTTTCGGAACACAAATTAAGATATTTTTGATGAAATCTGAGAGCTTTCTGATGTGTCATGGTACTGTTGTGAACGTGCATCGAAGACTGACACGGAAGAGAAGAAATTGTTGAATAAAGTCATTCATTTTGTTTTCTTAACACACAAAAAGTATTCTCGTAACTTCATAAAATTACAGTTAAACCACTGATGTCACATGGACTGTCTTAACAATGTCTTTACTACCTTTCTGGGCCTTGAACGTTTCAGTTGTGTTGCTGTCTATGCAGGATCAGAAAGCTCTCAGATTTCATCAAAATATCTTAATTTGTGTTCCAAAGATGAACAAAGGTCTTATGGGTTTGAAACGACATTAGGGTGAGTAATTAATGACAGAATTTTCATTTTTGGGTAAGCTATCCCTTTAATGCAAGACCCAATTATGTAACATTCACATCAAAGATATTTTAGTACTGTTGTTGACATTTCTCCATGCACCAAACTTACAGACCCATCAAAGCAAACGAGATTCTTCCTCCTGAGAAGGGTCGTGAGGTGGCCAAAGAGTTGGGTGTGCCCTACTATGAGACAAGCGTGGTGGCTCAGTTTGGAGTGAAGGATGTGTTTGACAATGCCATCCGCGCTGCTCTTATCTCACGGCGCCACCTGCAGTTCTGGAAGTCTCATTTGCGCGACGTCCAGCGGCCACTTTTGCAGGCACCTTTTCTGCCTCCCAAGCCTCCTCCGCCCGTAATAGTTATCCCACCACCCCCTTCCACCACTGAAGAGCACCCTGGCCGTCTGCTGGAGGAGCCGCTGTGTGCTGATGTTGTTCTGGTCCTCCAGGAGAACCAACGAGTCTTCGCTCATAAGGTCTACCTCGCCACGGCCTCCTCGAAATTCTACGACCTTTTCCTCCAGGATGTGAAGGCCGAGGCTGACTGTAAGCAACCCACCGGACGAGAGCCTCCCGCACGGGCGGCCAGTTTTGACATGTGTGAGAGCAGCGATGAAGAAAGCAGGGTCAACCTCAGGGCCTGCATCAGTGACGGGACCCTGATCGGCGCAGACTCTGATGGGATTCTGGAGGGCGGTCGAGGTGGGCATCTTCTGTCGTCTTTGGGTAGGGCTTTTGTCAGCATCAGGAGGGAAACAGTCCAGGACCCCGTCACGTTCATCTCCCGGCTGATGACGGTGGTGCACATGGATCCATCGGTGTTGCTTGGCCCGTTTCGCGTGGTCATGCGTTATCTTTACACGGGACAGCTGGACGAACACGAGAAGGACCTGATGCACATTGCACACATTGCTGAGCTGCTGGAGGTGTTCGACTTGCGCATGATGGTCGCCAACATCCTCAACAATGAGGCCTTTATGAATCAGGAGATCACAAAGGCTTTCCATGTGCGACGGACCAATCGGGTGAAGGAATGCCTGGCCAAAGGAACTTTCTCAGGTAACATTTTCTAAAATTTTCTGGACTCACTGTTATAATGGTTACATTTTTTTAATTAAAAAGCATGTCTAATGAATTGAAAACATGAAACATATAATTTAGCAGCATTTTATTAACTCTAACAAAAAATTATATTTTTAGGGCCCTATGAAATTTTTCCTAGATTCTGTTATTTTTTTTTAAAATTGTAAAATTGTTTTTTTTTTTTTTTAGTTTTGACTTCATTTTAATGGTTTAATTATATTTTAACAATAAAAAGTATGCCTAATCAATAAAATTCATAAAACTTCAAAAGTTCATAAAAAGATACACTGCTGTTCAAAAGTTTGGAATGGTTTTTAAAGAAGTCTTTTCTGCTCATCAAGGCTGCATTTATTTTAATAAAAATACAGAAAAAAATTTAGTATTGTAAAATATTATTGCAGTTTAAAATGGTGGTTTTCTATTTTAATATACTTTAAAATAGAATTTATTTCTGTGATGAAAAACTGAATTTTCAGCATCAATACTCCAGTCTTCAGTGTCACATGATCCTTTGGAAATCATTTTAATATGCTGATTTATAGGCATAGGGCATTTTTTTCCCTAGCAATTCTGTGGTGTTTTTTGGATTTAATGTAAATGATTTAAAATGATCAGAAACAGTGTTAATCATATGAAGGCATGAAATATTAACAATTTAATTCATGTTTTCATATGTGATAAGATGAAAGTTTTGTTTTTTGTCAGCTGAGATGTTTTGTAGATGAAACTGTGGCGCTCTTTCACACAGAACCACACAGGAAATGCAAATCGGATGCAAAATTCACTTTTACATGGTGTTTGCATGTAAATGTGTTTTAGCAGTGTGTGGACACAGCCATGCTACAATGATAAAATTCCATCCGCTCCGTTTTTTTTAATCCCCTAAAAACCTAAACATTCTCAGTTCAAGTCATTTAGATTTTTTTGAGCTGTTTGACGTCAAGCCCTGCCCATGACTACTGACGGACTGTCCCGTATTAGCATATTTCTGCCAGTTGTGCTCTGTTTGCCATTTTCTCTGCGCTCGAGCAGCTGTAAGAGCAGCGTAAGCAATGCAAGTGTTTTGCAGTTTGGTGTAAAAGTTAACACGAGAGTCTTCATTTTCTACCGATGCTCCCTTTAAATAGCAAAATTTAGTATTCACATACACTTGTCCATATCACGACTTAATTAGTTGTACAGGATTACTTCTGATGTACTCATCCAAAATTTGCCGGATTCCATGACATTCCATGTTGTAAAGAAACATTTTGTGACTGGATTATGAGATTCTATACAAGCTTCTTTCTTTATATCCCAGATGTGGTGTTTAAACTGGATGATGGTACCGTTCAGGCCCATAAACCCCTGCTCATCTCCAGCTGTGATTGGATGGCAGCCATGTTCGGTGGGCCTTTTGTCGAAAGCTGCACTAAAGAGGTGAATACTGCATTTTACAGAAGTGACCCATACATGTACAGCAGGGGTGGTGAACGTTGGTCTTGGAGAGCCGCAACCCTGCAGAGTTTTGTTTCAACCCTAATCAAACGCACCTGAACGAGCTAATCAAGGTCTGAAGGGTTACTAGAAAGCTACAGACAGGTGAGTTTTAATTAGGGTTGGAGCTGAACTCTCTCCAGCACCGGAGTTCGCCACCCCACATCTTCTTGGCTAAAAGAAAATTTGAAAAGAAAAAAATGGCATCTGCAGTTGATCTATGACATTTTTTTGACATTTGTATACAGATTTTTTAATGACTCTTTGTGGTTCCACAGGTGTTGTTCCCAAACACGACCCGTAGTAGTATGCAGGCGGTGCTGGAATATCTCTACACGGGACGCTTCTGCTCCAGACCTGACCTGGACGCCATGGAGCTCATTATCTTGGCTAATCGCCTCTGCCTGCCTCACCTGGTCGCTCTCACAGGTCCGATGGTTGATTATGTCGTCAATGATGAATATAAGAACTAACAAGGATTACTTTATACCTCTTCTTTATTAACCAGGATTTCTGGGTTTTTAATATGAAATATATACAGAAGTCTCTCAGTTATTTGATTAAATATACAGTAAAAACAATGTGAAATATTATTACAATTTAAACTATTTGAGTTCTATTTGAATATATTTTAAAATGTAATTCGTTCCTGTGATGTAAAGCTAAATTTTCAGCATCATTACTCTGTCTTCAGTGTCACATGATTCTTTGGAATTATTGCAATGTAATATGCTGATTGGTGCTCAAGAAACCTTTATTATTATTAACATGGAAATCTTTTGTAACAATGTAAAAGTCTTTACTGTCACTTTTGATGAATTAAATGCATCATTAATGGAAAAAAAGTAATTTCTTACCCTTAAATTTTTAAACAGTAGTATAAATATTCTGATTGTGTTTAGGTAATAAGTAACGTTGACAAAAATATGCGGCATCTTCTTTTAGTCGATTAATATTGATCACTATTCATATGCATTGAAAAGAGTGGCACGAACATTGCTATAAACTTCTCCTTTTGTGTAGTGCTGGTTGTATGTGTGATTTTATGTGAACTAACCACTAAACCGTGTTTCACTGCAGAACTTCATACTGTGACTGTGCTGATTGAGGCTGCCGCCACGGGCACGGACATTGACGGAGATGTGCTGGTATATCTGGAGATGGCTCAGGTAAAACTGCATGTGAAAACCCTCACGAACTCAGTCAGCACTAAATGTAGCATGTATAAGTGCATAGGTTATTTAAGTGGAGCTTTCAAGTTTGCATTTCCTTTATTGATTAACCCACCTGTTATGCATTTTTGAGCCAGTACTGAGTTTAGCTGTAACAAAAACAGGCATTTTAGATTTGTTGAGTTTACTAAAAAAGAAACTGCATGAGAAACAATAGGTTTCCTGCAGATGCTGTCCTGCTCTGGGATTTGGTGTGAAGTCAGACAGATTTTTGCAGCATTCCTGTGACGGTTCATGTGGTTCTTTCTGTCATGCCTGACTGGTCAATCTGAGTCACTTGCTATACTAAAGAGACTCAGAAACGCTGAGCATTTAATGTCTAAGGAGCTCTCTGCAGTAAAATTTGATTCTGTACTTGAGTTCAATAGATGAACTGGTATAGACTGACTGACTGTAGAGAATGAGCTAACTCACACTAATGCCATTACAAACCATTTATGTTGAACATAAATATTTAACATATTGGGCACTTGTTCAAAAACCAGGGCATAAAGAAACAAAATGAAAAGTACATAACACCTGCAGAAGGTTACATTGAAATTTAATTTGTGCATCATGGCACTACTATTATCGAAGCCCGTTTCCACCACTGAATAATAAAAAAAAAATTAATCGAAAATTTTCTGACTTTTTTTTTCTCACAATTGTGAGATATAAACTCGCAACTGCAAATTATAAAGTCAGAATTGAGAGAAATTCTGACTTTTTTTCCCCCTCAGAATTGCAAGTTTGTATCTCACAATTCAGGTTTTATAACAAACAGTTGCGAGTTTATGCCATCAGAACTGCGAGGGTTAAAAAAAGACAATTGCAAGATACAAATTTGCAGTTGTGACTTTATAACTTTATAACTGTTTATGTCTGTTTATATCATGCTTTTTGAGAAAAAAGGTCAGAATTGTGACTTTATATCCCGCAATTCTGACTTTATAATTTGCAATTGCAAGTTTATATCTCTAATTTTTTATTCAGTGGTGAAAACCGACTTCCATACTAGTATTTTGGTTACAAGACATAAGAAAACTAGGAACTTTGTTTCTATTACCATTCAATAGATTGGAGTCAGTCATAGAAATTTACATACAAAATGCATAAAAAATGTTTCTTAAGCAGCAAATCAGGATCATGTGACACTGAAGACTGGAGTAACGATGCTGAAATTCAGCCTTGCTTCACAGGAATAAATACAGTTTTAAAATGGATTCAAAACCAAAACAGTTGTTTTGAATGGTAATAATATTTCACATTTCTGTTTTTACCATATTTTTGTCACCTTAGTGAGCATAAGAGCCTTCTTTCAAAATGTTTACCAGTCTTACCAACCTCATTAAAAACCTTTTGAACCATAGTTTGTCATATGTTTTTGAAACAATGTGAGGGTAAGTAAATGATTTATTTTTTTTTGCTGTTGACATGTGGTTTCAGTTCCACTGTGCCTACCAGCTCACCGATTGGTGCCTTCACCACATCTGCACCAACTACAACAACGTGTGCCGCAAATTCCCCAGAGACATGAGGGCCAAATCAGCAGGTAGTACATCAAAATTTATTATTATTATTATTTTTTTTTATAATTTTTTACAATTTTATCATTTTAGTGTAATTGACATAACGTTTTTTTTGTAATTTAAATGTTAGCTGTTTTAATATTTCCTTTCTTTTATTATTTTTCTTTTATTATTTATTTTATATATTTTAAAATATGTCTGAAAATATATATATATATATATATAATTTTTTATTTATTTTTTTTATGGAAGTTTGTTTCCAACACTAAACAAAATTAAATTTAATTGTGCCTTTTTATCTAACAATTCTGACTTTTTATTTCTCAGAAATGCATGATATAAACTTTCAGTTGTAAGTAAATATCAGAATTGAGAGCAGACTTTTTTACTCCGAATTATAACTTGCAATTGCAAGTTTATATCTCACAATTGAGAATAAAAGTCTGAACTGACAGATGGAAACTTGCAACTCTGAGAAACAAAAAAATCTAAATTGTGAGAGAAAAACTTGCAGTTATCTTTTAATTTTTTATTCTATGGCAGAAACAAGATTTCATATTTTTTCATATTTTTATTTCAGTTTTAGTTATTTTAGTACACCACCAGTCAAAAGTTTCTGAACAGAAGTTTTTTTATTTATTTATTTTTTTATTTATTTAAGAAGTAGTGTCTTCTGCTTACCAAGCCTGCATTTATTTGATCCAAAGTACAGCAAAAACAGTACAATTTTGAAATATATTTACTAATTAAAATAACTGTTTTCTATGTTAATATATTTTAAAATGTAATTTATTCCTCTGATTTCAAAGCTGAATTTTTAGCATCATTACTCTAGTCACATGATCCTTCAGAAATCATCCAAAAATTCTGATTTGGTGCTCAAAAATGCATGCGTTTTATTTTAGATAAATGGTAATCTTTTGTTCTTTCTGTTCATCAAAGGGTCTTGAAAAAATGTACTCGACTGTTTTAAGTATTGATAATAATAATATAATAAAGGTTTCTTGAACAGCAAATCAGCATATTAGAATGATTTCTGAAGAAATAATTTCTGAAGAATAAATTACATTTTAAAATATATTCAAATAAAAAGCAGTTATCTTAAATAGTAATATTGTGAAATATTTTTTACAGTTTTTACTCTGTTTTAGATAATAATTACGAACTTGGTGAGCAGAAGAGAATTTTTTAAAAAGTACGGAAGCCCTGAACCGCATGGTGGGAAAAAAAAAAGAAAACCTATGATGGAGA
>JAHKKF010535801.1:66076-83529 GCA_019740295.1 Labeo calbasu | reverse complement strand
AAAAAAAAACACCTAACATATTTAATAAAGCTGTATCAATGCACATTCCCCCAGTCCTGTGTAAACTAGGCACGCAAAGTTTATTTATTTATTTTTTAATACTGTGAGATGGCAGAGCGCAGCAACGCAGTCTGAAGTTCTGCAGCTGCTCACGTAAATTATTTTACTCATCTCAATCTGCTCAATCTTGGTGAAGTCGGTGTTAAACGATGTTACAATGGACTATTTCACATCCAGAGATGAAGGATTGAATGAAGAAGTTACTAAAAAGGAGGAGTCCAAAGACAGTCTGTCTATCTAAATATATAAGAGGTGATCAAAAGTTCAGAGACTATGCCCATGATAAACAACGGAAAACAGGCGTTATGATGCGTTCACACCAAATGCAAATTTAATTATTCGTGCAAGTAGATTACATACAAAGTCAATGCAAAGACGCGAATAGAGGCATATTTGCCGCGAACGCGCGAAAGGCGTCTTCCGCGCAAAACTCCAGCTGAAAATTCGCATGACGCGTTCTCGCGCAAGTCAATCAGCGAAGAGCTTATTGACAAGTCCGGTTGAATCAGCAAATGGAAGAGAGCATTATTGTAGCCAGAAATTTAAATATAGGTATCTGAAGCACAGAAAACAATTAAAATCAGTTGTAGTGGTAGTTGTATTTCATTAGCATGGCTACAGGGATGCTGCTAAAAATAAAATAATAATGTCAGTGTATATACAGCAGAAAAATGTAACACACATTAATGCAGGATTAACAGGCTACTCATCCGCCTCTGGATGGTGCTATGAACCAGACACGTCAGCGTTTGGCTTTCCAGCGTATTTGGGACTTCAACAGCAGGTACAAAGCAGCGATCGTAGTTATCTCTATCATGGTTGATCGCGCCTTGTTGTTATTCGCGTGAGTGATACAGAAAACATCCCGCGAGTAATCTAGAGCGAGTGACGCGATGCGCATATTCGCTTCGTGTTTGGTGTGAACGCACCGTTAGTGTGTAGGTGCCTATAGTTTGTGTAATGTTGCAGTATAGCGCTCCTGACTTGACAGCTCCCATTAAACCCGTGAACTGAAAGTGAAAACCGTCTCACTTTATACCCGTTTTTCTCAAAATTCCATTCCTGAAAATCATAGCTATCAGCCAACTTAATATGCCATAACTTTGGTTTCGTTCAAGCTATGGACAAAATAAAAACTGTTTTGGAAAGGGCTTGGTACCTAAAAAAGATACAATTTCACCATGTGTTGGGTTTTCCTAGATTGCATCACATGTAAAGTGACAGGACAAGATCACTGAGAGGAAGATAACATGCAACAATCATGAATCAGATTCACATCTATAACTATGAGGGCATAAAAAATTATAAAATAAAAATAAGCGTTCATTAATCGTAATCGAGGTAAAACTTAATTAAAAATTAATTGAGATTTTGATTTTTAGGTCATATCTTCCAGCCCCACGTGTGGTGTTGCTGAAGTAGAACCCGGATTTACCCTCATGAATATGGGTCAAAGACTGACACAGAAGAGAAGAAACTGTTGAATAAAGGTGTTGTTTTTGTTTTCTTTGTGCACAAACAGTACTCTCATAGCTTCATAACATCACAGTTGAACCACTGAAGTAACACAGACTATTTTAACGATGTCCCTACTACCTTTCTAGGCCTTGAATGTGGTAGTTTCATAACTGTCCATGGAGGGTCAGAAAGCTCTCAGATTTCATCAAAAATAACTTAATTTGTGTTCTGAATATGAACAAACGTCTTACTGGTTTGGAACGACACAAGGGTGATTAATCTCCCTTGTGGATGAACTGTCACTTTAATGACACATAATGTGATTAGATGCGCTAAAATACTCACAAATGTAATCACAGGTCATAAAACTGAAACACTTATCAGATTCCTCCACGATGACATTATCTCAGCTACGCTATGTATGTTAACCATAGCGCTATCATAACGCTACTCCTTCTTTGTCAATAGTTGTCTAATTGATCTAGATTTTAAGGATTAAGTAGAAACATCTGAGACCAAGCTGACATATTAAACAGTCCTAAGAATGGCATTAAGTCTCATGAGGTATGAAATTAGGTTATCAAAAAAAAGAAGGCTATTCAAATATTTCATAATGAGCAGTACGCCTAAGATTCGGATCACATGTTTTATAAAGGAAAGTGATCTGCTGACTGCCCTATAAATAAACAGGACAACCCACAATCCTAACATCCCAAGTCTACACTATACACAAAGGGATTTCAGCATTAAATTCCCCAAAGAACACAGGACAACAAAAGGATTTCTGATAGGTTAGCTGTGAACTTTACACAGCACCTCCCTTCTGCTTTCTGTCTTGCATCTCATCTGTTACATGACATGATCTCTGTACTGGAAAACGAGAGCGAGCACATAAATACAAGCCTTTTTAACTTCCAACACAATTGTAAACAGGCCTGTGAAGATTCTTAATGTTCCATAGACAAAGAGAGAGAGAGAGGAAGGAGCGCAGTAGTTCACTCACTGTTTACTTTGTCCAGACTCCTCTCTCCAGCTATAAAAGGCAAAAGTCTTCAGGCCTTGATCTCACTCCCAGCCAGCTAAAAGCTCTTCATAGGCTCTTGACCAGGCTTGACTTGTGTGTGCGTGTGAGGATTTGTTCTTAAATGCTCACTACACAAGATACCCAGATTGCCAGCAATGCAAGACACTATTTATGGAACCAACAGTGCCTATACTACACACACTTTAAGGTCAGAGTGCAAACTCCCTTCAGAGTCTCCTCTTGATGGAATCACAAAGAAAAGAACTGGATTCGAATTTGGATTCGTTTCTCAGTTTTAGAAAATGAAGCAGCATGGAAATTATCAAGGAGAGAGAGAGAGGAGAAAAGAGAAGGTCCTTCTGAGATCTAGAGCGCTGATTAAATCCGGAAAATAAAGGAAGCCTGTGTTCTTAGAGTAACTGGACAAAATTACCCAAGAACACAGTTACACAATTATGTAGAGCCAGTTTTTCATACCCAACAGCATAAGTCAAACACAGAGAAAGGATTTTTAGAAAAATATAACGTACGAATACACATAAACACGAAAGCAAGCCCCGAGATGGACCACATTTTGATGGTAATCTGAAGGAAGACTGGCTATGTGTGTGAGAGAGGAGCAAGATAAGACTGAGAACATAAAGATCAAGATACAACACAAAGAAAGTTTGTGAGACAGAGAATGATTCAAGATATACCTGGACTCAAATCCTCTTTCAGTTTCTGTTCTTGCAAATTCCTTGTACTTCTGGCCTTGATGTGGCTTTGAACAGAACAGGAAGACGAATTCTGTTGAGCCACAAGCGTGCAGCATCAACAGTGTTTGCTCTTCTGTGGCTAAAGGGGAAATTACAGTACTCTCACTGCAAAAAAAAAAAAAAAAAAAAAAGCATTTACAAGCATTTAAGTCCTGTTTTCCTATACAAATATTAAAGTGCCCCTATTATGGATTTTTGAAAATTATCTTTCATGCAGTGTATAACACAGGTCTAAGTGAATGGAAACATCCTGCAAAGTTTAAATCTGAAAGTGCACTGTGTATAAAGTTATTGCCTCTCAAAAGTAAGAGTCGACTCTGTTCTCGTTTTAAACTAGTCATTTTTAAAACGAATCCCAAGCTGTATCATGTTTACGTCAACATGAAACATTAGCTTATTGCCCGACCTGGGAAAACCGGAACACTGTAGTGGATTCCTGTGGATAGCATCACGTCGAAAAGATGCTGTGCTCTGCATTGTGAGGGTAAATCCGTTATGGTACAGTTAGGGTATGTCAAAAAACAACCATCTCATTATTGCCTCCAACTTCAAAATCGTCCTACTTCGCTGCAGAAGTACCGACCTAGTAAAGTCAAAGGTAAAACAGCGATGTAGGACGGTTTTGAAGTTGGAGGAGAAAATGAGATGGGAGTTTTTCGACATACCCTACCTGTCTTGAACTGGAGTGCACAGTACGCATGCGTATCGCAGAGCTAGACAAGATTATCATTTGTGGTTAAAAAGTGTATAAATATTCTTTTTTTTTAAGAAAATGACTGATCGTTTCGCAAGGCAACGTCTTACGAGACTACGTCACTGCCTGTTTAGCCCCACCCACCAATTTGCCCATGCAGTGTTTACGAGAGAGGCAGAAACCAAACAAAAAAGATGGCTCTGAAGTTGTGCCAAATTGTGGACAAACAGTGTTTGTGTTGCCTTCCTTCTGATCCCAACATTAGGAACGAGTAGATGAACTTTATTTTTAATAAAGATTCAGACTGTGTCACTAAGAACTTGGTCCTTTGTTCATTTCATTTTACCGCAGATTCATTTACAAATAAGGCACAATTCAACCCACAATTCGACAATACGACAATTTGATTACATGGTCACTATTGCTTTGTCTATTCTTACAGATCATTGTCGATGTATTTATGCCATCCATGAGGAATGTAGGCTGTCAAACACACAGAACTATTAGCCAATCATAGCAGTGGGCGTTTACTTCAGAGTCTACAATCCACCACACCTATTTAGACAGAGCGTTCTGAGGAGGGAGGTTAAAAACAGGACAGAAAACAGCCTGTTACCTCTAAACTATGTTGTTTTCACAATTCACAGTAAGCAGGTGAAATGGAAATAGGTAAGGATATCATGCTTGGGTATAAAAGGAGTATTTCAGTCTGAAATTGGAGCATGTCTCATCACTTTGTGTAAATTTCATGACAGAAGTGTCAAACAAATAAAAAATCACATTTCTTAATAGAAAATCACAAAGAATTTAGGTCTTTCACCAACTACCACACATAATATTGTGAAAAGATTCAGGGAATCGAGAGCAATGTCAGTCTGTGTAGGGCAAGGCAAGACACTTGTGAATGTGCATGACCTTTGAGCCCTCAGATGGCACTGCATAAGAAACCATCATGCTGCGGATTTAAATATAGGCACACAGGCACTTAACACATTCTGCAGATGCAACACTAAATGCAACTTGAATTTCTGTTACTCTAGAAGAAAGCTATACATTCTATGCAGTAATGCCATGGGGTTCATCTCAGATAGTCAAAAAGATGATGGAAATGTGTGCTATGGTCAGACGAGTCCATGTTTCAGCTTGTTTCTGGGAAAAATGGACGAGTTCTCAGTACCACAGACCAAAGGGACCATGCAAACGCAAACGACTGTCATGGTATGGGGGTGCAGCAGTCCAAACGGCATTGGTGACTGGAATATGTGCGAAGGTACCATTGAAATGGAGGCATGTATTGGGATTGTACAGACACATATACTACCATCAAGATGACGTCTGTCATGGGAAGTCCATGGTTATTAGATCAAGACAATGCCAGGTCTCATGCTGCATGTGCTACTGCCTGCCTGCAGTCCAGATCTGTCTCCTTTTGAAAATGTATGACCAGTCATGAAAAGGAGAATCAGACCTTGAAGATCACAGACTGCTGAGCATCTGAAGCTTATCATCAAGCCAGATTGAACAACAATTTTGCTTGCAAAACTTGAAGTATTAGTATCCTCAATTCCAAACATTGTAATTTAAAAAAAAAAAGTTGATGTGGCACAGTGTTTAACATGCCTCTGTCCCAACTTTTTTGGAGTGTGTTGCAGCCATTTTGGTTATAGTTATACAAACTTGTAGAAAGGCTGAACGAAAGTGGAAAAAGGACAATTTACACATTTCATTACAGCTGTTCAAAGACAGTTTATTGGCTTATCAGAGAGCCGCCAAATTGGCTAAGGCGACCTATTTTTCCAACAATTTTTTTTTGAAACAAAAGTTGGCCACTGAAAACTTTGGACATTTTTTCTTTGTACTTTAGTTAATTAAATAAAGGTGAAAGAGAATGAACAGATAAAATATTCTTGATTTTATGGCATTTCACGAAACGTCCCAACTTTTCTGGAACTGGGGTTGTATAAGAGGACCTCAGAGAACAGTACAAAATAATAAAAAACGCAGATCATGACCCCTTTAAAACATTTTTGTTCTTTGTTAATAGTATATAGTAAAACAATAAAGCTAAAATAATAAAATAAACTATAAATACAGATTGCCTTGGCAGCTAACTGAGTACTAAAAGTACTAAAATATAATAAAATGACAAAAGGACGTTAACTACTAAAACTAAAACTATGGTTAAAAAACGAAATGGGTCGCCACCAATAGCCTTCTGGGTAGTGCGCCAAAATAGATATATAGACATCCTGAGTTTCTGCCCCCTCTCTCTCCCAGTGTAGAGCTGCTTCCTGTCAGCTCTACACTGTCCTATCACAATAAAGGCAAAAAATGAAAGCGGAAAATATAAAATAAAAGCTAATTCAAAATATTAAATACTCTAATAGTATTTAAATAACACAAAAATAACTAAAAAATCTGTTTTAAGTATAAATTACGATACTTAGTAAGCATTCGTAAACATATGAAAAACAAAATTAAAACAAATGTTTTATGCGTGGCAGTACTGAAACTCTGTCTAAGCTGTCTGCCAATCACAACGCACTGGGACAACTAACCAATCACAACACATTTCGTTTTTCGGAAGGCGGGCCTTCATCAAACCCGGAACTAATCGAGCCGTTTGTGCCAGGCTGGGGAGAAAGGTATTGTAACAATGCAAATTATGTGAAAAATAACGTTTTTTGAACCACCAAGCATGAGAGCATGTTCCAGTACACCCCCAAAACAAAATCAAGACTTTGTAAAAGAGCATAGTAGGACCCCTTTCAAGTCTAAAGAGATTTTAAAACAGTGGGCATCATATACCAACTGACTAATGATCACACAAAACTTTAAGGTTGTTCCAGTCACAACAAACACAGCAAGAAATGTGCACCCTGTTGACAGGAGACGCATGAGAAATGAAAACAACGTGTTCTAATATCAGCTTAAAACAATATCCTCTGACTAGACAGAATCATAGTCTAAAAAATCTGTGGTCTGTGACCATCATACACTATGCAATTTTCTATGAAATCTGTCTACTCAAATCTGCAGACTGGCTCTGACTTCTGGCAACTAGCATCAGTTTCTCCAGACAGTAAATCAGCGAAAAATTGGGGCAAAAATCGTGCAGTGTATTCCAGCCTTTAAAATAATCCTGGAAAAAACATGTTTTATTATATGACCCTGGACCACAAAACCAAAAAATAAGGGCCATTTTTTGAAATTGAGATTTATACATCATCTAAAAGCTGAATAAATAATCTTTTTATTGATGCATTGTTTTTTTTTAGGATCAGACAATATTTGGTCGAGATACTAGTTGAAAATCTGGAATCAAAGGGTACAAAATGTTGAGAAAACTGCCTTTAAAGTTGTCCAAATGAAGTTCTTAGCAATGCATATTACTAATCAAAAATAAAGTTTTTATAAATTAATGGTAGGAAATGTACAAAATATCTTAATGGAACATGATCTAATTTCCTAATGATTTTTTGCATTTAAAAAACGATAATTATGACCAATACAATGTATTTTTAGCTATTGCTACAAATACACCTGTGCTACTTAAGACTGGTTTTGTGGTCCAGGGTCACATATTATGGATTATATATATCAAGTACACTCTTAAAAATAAAGGTGCTTAAACGGTTTATCACAGCGATGATATTCACACGATGACACCATTCAGTCAAAGGTTGTTTACAGAAACATCTCTTCCCTTTTTTATAATCCGAAGAACCTTCTTTTACCACAAAGAAACATTTGTGAAACAGAAAGTTTCTTCAGATGTTAAAGGTTCTTTATAGAGCCATTTAAACAAAAAACGTTCTTCTATGGAATCGTGAAGCACCTTTATTTTTCAGAGTGTACGTTTTAAAATTTTTAAGATATTTTTACTGGCACACAGCACAGAAATACTGATTAAGAAAGTGGTTTTTCAGTGGTTTCTGGCCCCACACAATTACAGCAGAAAGCAAGATCTTGACTCACTCGCACATCCAAGTTAAATATACGCATTCATACATGTTTGGCTGCAGTGGGAGCAAGACTTGTTTACACAAACTGTCCCTTTACAGAACACAGGGCTCTTTCATATCCAGATCAGAACAAGAAAAGCACAGTCTTGTCCAAGAGCACACGTGACGTTACTGTGACGCTCCACCCAGGTGATGTTAAAGAAGGAGAAGGAGTCACCTCATTATGCTAGCAGACTTTCAGAATGATTTTGTGTTAGGGAAGAGTTCTTCTGGGTCTGTACATTTTTAGCCACACTGGCCTATAAACACATTCCGTAACTTTCCGTTATTCATAGCTGACCTCGAGTAAGGCATCTAGCAAATCATTGACTAGTGTACTCTGAATTGCATGACTTTCAAAGGAAAACTTTCTCACACATTTGTATAAGAGCACTGGTGTGAGGAACTTGTGATTATAGGTCACACTGACGCAAGTGTGATATGACACATTTGGGGAAGTGCAAAAAGAGGAAGGAACTTGAATGAAACAACTGAATTTGAAGGCTTACAATGCTCATAATCACATGGTTTACTTCACGAGAAATGCACGTGTGTTTTAGAGTAATGCTGCAATGAATAGACCGCTTAACCATCAGCAATGACCAAATGAGACAGACTGGAAGTGAAGCAAACTTCCGCTTATGTCTAATGTAATAACTGACAGATAAACAAGCTGAACATTTCACAAAGTGTGGTGTAACCCTAAACCTTACAGCACACTAAAATTCCTCTGGTTCAGTATCCTTTGTCTCACTTTCACCTGGCAAATCACATTAGTCTGACTACTTAAGAACAACAACGCCCCCTTATGGACGATATGAAATGTAATCAGCTACTTAAAAGAAATTTTTGTTTTTCCAGAACTGCTGGCAAGCTGGAAATCTCAGTTTAGAGGGAGTTACAGAGGTTGAGATCCTTGTAGTAGGCCTACTCAGTAAAAGGCAGGGTGTCAGAATTAGGCCAGCAACCAGGTTGTTGTGTGCATGTGTTTGTTATTGTTTAGCAGATGGGTTGGCAAATTGAAGTGTCAGGTGTTTGTTAGCTATAAGAGTGTGAACAGGTTTCTACAGTAAACTGATTAACCCTGAACACATATGCACAACACAAACAAATGCATGCATTCACTAGGCAGAAAGTTTCGCATTGTGAAATGTCAAGCTAAAGATGCATAAATGATGCGTAAAGTCACAATATTAAGATGCAAAGCCTCAGTTATAAAGAAGTTGCAATTTTGAATTACGAAGTCACAGTTGGAAGAAATAATGTTGCAATTGTAAGTTACAAAGCTGCAATAACAAGAAACAAAGATGCAGTTATGAGTTATGAAATGCAAGTTTCAAGACAGTCACAATTGGGAAAATAATATTGTAATTGTGGGATACAAAGCTGCAATTACAAGAAATAAAGATGCAATTGCTGGATATGAAATTGCAACTGCGAGAAATTATTTTGCAATTACAATAAACATACTGCCACTGAACCGAACGAAATTTTGCTCACATATTTTGCTGATTATTGCTGCTGAAAATGATCAATTGTTGTCATGTTTTGGGCTGTACTAATYGGTCGGACCAGGAAAAAACATTTGGAGTACTATAGACTGCCAAAAGTTATAACAAATCAAGGAGAAGAGTGCAAAAAACTGTCTGAGGAACAAAATGCGTTTGTGGTTGGCCAAACTAAACCAAGATTTCCAGGGCAAGAATCAACATTCGTGTTTGTTCTCATTTCCGGTCAGGCAGGTGAAATATTAGGCTAATATCTTAAAAAAACTGCTCATGTATACAGTTGAGGACAATAGTTTACATACACCTTGCAGAATCTAAAAAAATGTTAATTATATTACCAAAATAAGAGGGATCATAGAAAATGCATGTTTTTTTTATTTAGTACTGACCTGAATGTGATATACGTTTAGTCCACAAGAGAAAATAATTTATAAAAATGACCCTGTTCAAAAGTTTACATACACTTGATTCTTAATACTGTGTTGTTACCTGACTGATCCACAGCTGTGTTTTGTTGTTTAGTGATAGTTGTTCATCAGTCCCTTGTTTGTCCTGAACAGTTAAACTGCCTGCTGTTTTCAGAAAAATCCTTTAGGTCTTGTCAAAATATTGCGTGCTTTCCTGCTTACTAAATCCTTCTCTATATGATTTAGCAGCTTTTTTCCATGATTTAAACATCATAAAGTGGCAGAACAACGTATTCAGTACTACATTAACTGTGCAATCCATGCTGTTGTTCACAACCAAGTATCGCTATTATGGCCATGCATCCGGGTAAATGATGTAAGTGCAAACCCTCTACTTCTGAGAAATAACGTGCAATTGTGAGATATGAAATCACAACTCCAAGAAATAGCGTTAGAATTGCAAGAGATAATGTTGAATTTCTGGTCTCACGCTGTAATTGACGTTGTTGTTAATCTCTAAATCTAATTTGAGGTTTGGAATGGGACGGTTTACTTCAAATCACATTTGAAGGTGTAAATCTGGGTTTAAAGAATATATGGGACATATGGCGAACAGGCACGGGCCTCTAAATCGTGACCCTTCGGGGCTTATCCACAGGGATAAACTGTGATTGGCACATCTGAGTGTGAATGTGTGTGGTTAGAAATCCTAACCTGCTGTAGTGTGGCAGTTCCACACCTATGAAAGGAGCTAACGAAATCAAAAGGCGAAAGGAAGCAAAGAAATACTTATCTGAAGCTATATGAAAGCTGACTGACGAGCTGTGCTGTACTGAAGAATAAAGCCACTGGAACATGACCTCGATACTGCGCACAGAGAGGCTGCAGCCGAGTGAACTTCAGGCTCTGTTTGGAGAGGAAAAAGATTATACATGCTCCCTGAATGATATTGTTCACCACACAGAGGTAGATATCTGACATTTTAATATAAAAGACCAATAAGTGATACTCTATAATGGAAGAACCACTTGATAGACTTTTTTTTTCCGTACTATAACATTTGGTAATTTTGGTTTAAATGTATCATTTGAACAGTAGTTTGCTTACGGTTTGCTTGCTTTTGCTTTCTCAGGAGTGTGAGCTGCAGTCTGATAGTGATAATATAGCAGTGTGCAACTTGAGCTCTCTTTCTGATGTTGACTATGGGAAGCCATGTGGAGCCCCTCATCTGTTCTCCAAACAGGAATACTACACCAAACTAGAGGAGCTAAGGAGAGAACACCTGAGAAACATAGCTGAGCTGGAAAAACTCCATGTGAACCAGACCAAACCTGGTCAGAGAGAAAGACAGCTCATTACTTGCTGGAGACAACATGGGGAAGATACAGAGAGGTCTGTTATTTTACAGAGAATGAAAAAAGGAATGAGGAATTTACTAGATCACTAGAAAACTGACGGTTTATATTCAAAGTAACTTGATTTCTTCACTATATTGTACCTAAATCCTCAGATTACACACATGGTGTTTGATCCCTGACCTTTGACCTCTTTCATTAGCGGACAGGTGGAGCTCATCCAGGTTGGGAGCAAGGCATCAGTGGGACGTCTGAAGAATGGTGTTTCTCATCTGAAGTTAAAGGTCAGTGAGTCAATCTGAAAATGAGAGCTGAGACGAACTTAAGAATTTGCTTATCATATTCAAGAATCTTTTAACACTCAGAAAACAGACATAACTAAAAGTTGTTTATAAAGTTTGAACAAGCTGTTTTTTGGTGTATAAAAAAAGTATTTCGTCTTTAAAGGGGTCATGAACCGAGAAACCAAAAATTCCCTTGATTTTTTGACATATAAAAGGTCATTGTACTATAAAAACATCCTGTACACTTCAGAAGTCAAAACTTTCGTGGTTAGTCCAAAAATAGCTTGTATATTAAAGGCAGTCTGCCAAAACGACAGGCTGGGAAATGTGCCACTCTGTGATGTAATAGTGTACATAAGCACCGCCTCCGCAGAAGAAGATCAACATCTGCTTTCACGTCACTGCCTGTTTAGCTCCGCCCACCGATTTCCGCATGTAGTTTAAATAACGAGAGGTGAACGCAGGTCTATGCAGAAACCAAACCAAAAAACATTGCTCTGAAGACAACGAGACACTGTGCAGTGTGAAGTTGTGGAAAAACAGCCTTCTGATCTCAGCGTTATGAAAAAGTGGATGTACTTTATTTTTAATGACGTCCCAGACCACATCAATAAGAACTTGTCCTTTGTTCACTTAATTTTACCGCAGATTAATTCACAAAAAAGGCACAATTTGACATGGTAATTTCAAAAAGACTGAAACTAAGACTATGCTGTGCCAGCCATATTGAATCTGACGGTAATGTCGCACCACACGAGTATGAGCAACTGTTTTTATTACATGGTCTTTACACGGCTTTGTCTGTTGTTATGGATCGTCTAATATGTACTAAGTATGCGTTTTTTTAACCTTAATCACAGCAGCGTTCACTTATGAAGGATGTAGGCTGTCAAACATACACAACTATTAGCCAATCATAGCAGTGGGCGTTTACTTCGGTGTCTACAATCCACCACACCTATTCAAACAGAGCGTTCTGATGAGGGGTGTTAAAAACAGGACAGAACTTAGCCTATTACTTCTAAAATATGTTTTTTGATGTAAAAATCTTAATACCATTATAAGTGGACCTCAGAGAACAGTACAAAATAAAAAAGGCAGTTCATGACCCTTTTAAAAAAACTTTTTACTGAAGGATGCCATGGTGCAAAGATATGCAGATTTAGATACATTATAAATATGTCCATTACAAAAACCATTAAATTAGTCACCAGTCTAAATTTATTCAGCAGCATTCATTAGCCTTTTCTAGTAACTTGTACTTTTTATAAGAACAACAGTTTCCACTGAAAATACCATTATGAGTCAGCACACGGTTATTTTCAGATGCTTTGCGGTTATGCAGGAGGAGTTGCAAGATCCAGACAGTTGTTGAGTGTAAAGGCCACTAATCAAACAAGCCAATTTGCAACATAAATCATGTGAACCTCTTTTGAACGGATGATCAGATGATCTTGGTTCCACTAAAGCACAAGATGCTATTTAGATCATTCTCAAATCATGCTGGAGAATATGATCATCAGGTCAGGTGTTATACAAACTTATGAAGGTCATGCGGCTCAAGTATTAGTGTTATTAAAGCAAAAGGAGGACAAAATCAATAATGACATTTTGAAATTCGTGTTAATATTTCACAATTTTTGTCATTCAAAATGTTATGCTGATAATGTGATTTGGAGACAAAACTGAAAGTAATAAAATTGAGAAAAACAAAGAAACACGTAAATAAGTGATTTTCAGCACTTTTGACTTCAAGATCCACCTTTGTCTAAGACAGTATTCACAGTCTTCTCTATCTAAGCTGACATGTACAGTACTGTGCGAAAGTCTTAGGCCACTAGTATTTTCACCAGCTAAAAAATAGTTTAAAGTAAGTTATTTCTATCTATTGCTGTAGTGTGTCAGTAGGAAACATCAGTTTACATTTCCAAACAGTCTGTTTGCCATTAATTGTAATAATCTAGTGAGATTTTTGTTTGCACAGGCAGTCTGACAACAGCCAGTGCTACACACAGACATCCGATCTCACCATCATCCAGTCTGTCTCTGGAATGACATGAAGAAACAGAAAAACTGAAACAGACTGAATCCAGAAGAACTGTTTCAACATCTCCAAGATGTTTCAAATAACCTACCTGAAAAACTCTGCACAAGTGCACCTAAGGCAAAAGCTACTTTAAATGCAAAGGATGGTCACATCAAATGCTGATTTATTTTAGTTAATAGAAGTTCATTGATAAAGAAAATCTATTTATGACATTGTTTTTAACAGCATCCTCATTTTATGTGCCTAACTGTCTAAAATTGTTAACAGTACTGTAGCTTTGTAGGTATAGGTCTCTTAAAGCATCTTGGAGATGTTGCCACAGTTCTTCTGGATTTAGTCTGTCTCCGTTTTGCTGTTTCTTAAGACAGACTGGATTGAATGATAGAGAGATCAGATCTCTGTTTGCACAAGGAGTCTGACAACAGCCTGTGCTCCACACAAAAATCTCACTGGATTATTATGATTAATGGCAAAATGAATGTTTAGAAATGTTAACTGATATTTCCTACTGACACACTACAGCAAAAGATAACTTACTTTAAACCATTTTAGCTGGTGAAAATACTAGTGGCCTAAGACTTTTGCACAGTACTGTATATCTGTTGTAATAGAAATAAACATAAAAATATTGTGTCAATTTAATATTGTAAATCTTTATTTTCAAATTTTATTAATAAAGCTACATTTAAATCATTTTAAGATTTATTTGGGGCTAGCAAGTTTGCTGAGGTCACCTAGTAGTAGAACTATTGCTCTAAATTGTAAAATCTTATTGTAATTTTTAGATATGTATGTACTGCATATTACTGAAAACAATATCACATCACATTATTTTAAATATTAAAGGGGTAGTTCAACTAAAAATGAAAATTAACCCATGATTAACTCACCCTTAAGCCATTTTAAGTGTATATTTCTTCTTTCAGACGAATACAATCAGAGTTCTATTAAAAATGTCTTGGCTCTTACAACCTTTATAATGGCAGTGAATGGGTGTTGATATTTTGAAGTCCAATAGTGCATCCATCCATCATAAAAAGTACTCTACACGGCTCCAGGTGTTAATAAAGGCCTTCTGAGGTGAATCGATTTGTGTAAGAAAAATATTCATATTTAAAACTTTATAAACCTTACTAGTTTCCGCTAACTGTCCTACGCATGTTTGCTTGATTCACTTCGGATGAATGCACTTTACTGGACTTCAAAAAATCAACACCCATTCACTGCCATTATAAAGCTTGGAAGAGCCAGGACATTTTTAATATAACTCCGATTGTATTCGTCTGAAAGAAGAAAGTCATATACACCTAGGATGGCTTGAGGGTGAGAAAATCATGGGGAAATTTTCATTTTTGGGTGAACTATCCCTTTAAGAGAAAAAGGTAAATCTTTTGATTTTGTTGTTCTGATTTAATTACTTTTTTATTAAAGCAGTCTCGGCAGAATTCCTTAGAGGAGCAAAAGAAGTTGTTTCACTCTCAGCAGAACTCATCTCACAATGCAGCCAATCAGGGGATGGAAAGCCTGAGACGGAATTCCAAAGTAACCATTCCCAAACCGTTTCGCATGATGCTTCGTGAGGAGGATCGCAAGCGGCGCAATGTGAAAACTCGCTCTGAGATGGAGCTAGAAAACGACAGACTGAAGAAAGAACTGGTCGAGCTGAAAGAATGTAGCAAGAAGTTTCGCGCTAAGCCGGCCCCCGCCTCCACTTACTTGCTCTTCTATGACATCATCAGTAAGCGCCCAAATAAGCTCGAGCAGCAAAAAAATCTAACGGATCACGCTCTCCACGGAAACCACCACAAACAAGGCACCCAAAACCGAACCCCACCTCTTCCGCAGCAGCCATTTAGCTTCATCGAAAGAGAGCGAAAGAAAAGAGAGAAAAAACTAGAGGATGAGTTAAACAACCTGACTCCCAAATCAGAACGAAGGGCGTTCAAAGCTAGACCCGTACCGAGGTCTCTATATAGACTCAGCTCACCAACCTGCCAGATATATGAGCCAGTTAATCTGAATCATAGAGGCTCAGCACTGCCTCCTAGCATCCTGGAGGACACACTGCAAGAGGGAGAAGAGACTGAGAATGAGGATGATGATGAATTTTCAAGGCCACAGAGCACAGATATATCACGCTGCAGCAGCAACCTCAGGAAATGGAAGAACAAGGCTGCGCTGCAGGTGGAGGAGGAGATGGAGAGAAAGAAGAACCGAGAAAGAGACAGAGATTGGTCCTACTTTCATCCACTACGCAGGACAAGCCTCTGCCTCAGCCAAGAACCCCTGAACACCTGCAAGAGTGACTACATCAGTGTTTAAATTCTGACACATATAGACTAAACCACAGCCTACAACAGTACTAGCATCAGTACTATGACTCTATAACCACATGGTGTGATAGAAACAGATATAGTTTTTGGTTTTTCTTTGTGTTATTGTGGAGAAAAAACAAATAAACTCATGATCATTTAGTCTCTATTACATGTATTTTAAATGGACTCCAAATTAAGTTATTGCATTATATAACTGAAATGTGACCCTGGACAACAAAACCAGTTGTAAGTAGCACAGGTATATTTGTAGCAATAGCCAACAATACATTGTATGGGTCAAAATGATCATGTTTCTTTTATGTCAAAAATCATTAGGATATTAAGTAAAGATCATGTTCCATGAAGATATTTTGTAAATTTCCTACCGTAAATATATAAAAACTTATTATTTGATTAGTAATATGCATTGCTAAGAGCTTTATTTGGACAACTTTAAAGGTGTTTTTCTCAATATTTTGATTTTTTTTGCACCCTCAGATTCCAGATTCTCAAATAATTGTATCACAGCCAAATATTGTTCTAACAAACCATACATCAATGGAAAGCTTATTTATTCAACATATATAAATCTCAATTTCAAAAAAATTGACCCTTATGACTGGTTTTGTGGTACAGGGTCACACATGTCTTTGGGTGTCTGTTTCATTCCTTTGTTAACAGTGCTGTTTCTTTATTGTTCCCCTAGATAACTTAATATACATGTGCATCTCAAAAAATGTGAATATCATGAAAAAGTTAATTTTTTTATTGTAACTTATTTTTTTTAAAAAATGAAACTTTCATATATTCTAGATTCATTACATGTAAAGTAAAACATTTCAAAAGTTTTTTTGTTTTAATTTTGATGATTAGAGTGTACAGCTCATGAAAGTCAAAAATCCAGTATCTCAAAATATTAGAATATTTACATTTGAGTTTCATTAAATGATCATCCCTACAGTATAAATTCCGGGTATCTCTTGTTCTTTGAAACCACATTAATGGGGAGGACTGCGGACTTGGCAACTTCATAATGGTCCAGAAGACAATCATTGATACCCTCAATAAAGAGGATAAGTCACATAAGGTCATTACTGAAAGGGTTGGCTGTTTACAGAGTGCTGTATCAAAGCATATTAAATGCAAAGTTGACTGGAAGCAAGCAACAGGGATGACCACAAGCTTGAGAATACTGTCAAGTAAAGCCGATTCAAACACTTGGGAGAGCTTCACAAGGAGTAGAGTGAAGCTGGAGTTCACATCAAGAGTCACAACACTCAGACGTCTTCAGGAAAAGGGCTACCAAGCCACTTCTGAAACAGAAACAACGTCAGAAGCATCTTACCTGGGCTAAGGAGAAAAAGAACTGGACTATTGCTCAGTAGTCTAGTTATGCGTGCTCCAGTCCTGGTCCAGTGGTCCAGTCCTCTTTTCAGATAAAAGTAAATTTTGCATTTCATGTTGAAATCATGGTCCCAGAGTCTGGAGGTCCAGTGTGAAGTTTCTGAAGTCAGTAATGATTTGGGGTGCCGTGACGTC
>JAHKKF010535801.1:48840-59234 GCA_019740295.1 Labeo calbasu | reverse complement strand
TTTAACATGGGGAGTCTATGGGATTGACTCCCTTTTGCAGCCAGTCTCTAGCGGCCAGTCGATGAATTGCAGTTTTAGTCACTTCTGTGTTGGCTTCATCAGGAAGACCGGGAGGTTGCCTCTTGGGGGATAAGAACGCGCAGCCTCATGAATAATTATGAGACACCGACGCGTCATCGAAGTACTATAGTCCACTTGCACGTCACAAACTGTGACGTCAGCACAATTTAACCAGTTTTCTCCAACCATTAAAATTAATGGATGCTAACATTGTCATACATGATGTGCAACACAAACACCTCTGCTCAAATCTCAGAAAAAGTAGTCTGGGGTTTCATGAACCTTTAAAATTAAACACTTTAATATATGTAGAAGTAGATTTCCCAACAGAATTTTTAATACATTTTTCTCACACATTTTATGTTTTGTCTTTAAAACAGTTGCAAAATGGGGCCCTGTTATATAACCTTAAAGGGTTTTGAAATATTTTAAATGCTGTTTATAAAGATATTTTTTAGCCATCTGACCCCAGGCTTGTTCCATGGGAATTTTACAGTATTCGTATCCCAGTTATAACATACACAAGGACCGAATGTCCTAATAAAACATTATATATTGTATATTCAGATTAACACTGTCCTCCTCTGGCTCACAGTGTCCTGATGATGTTCTCTCTCACTATACTGTAACTTTAGAAACAGGCCACAAGAGGCAAAACTATTCAAATGAAGAGTCAAAGTGATGAGCACCATAAAAGTTGCCCCTTTCATTTTTACGACTCACTCAGCTGCAAAAGGGCACTTGACAGACAAACACATTCAGGGTTTAAAGTGAAGCTATAAATTATGTCTATGTGAATATGTGCTGTGTATGTGTGTGAGTTTGAGTCTCACCTTTCTGTCAGAACTGACCGGCGGTAAAATCTGCTGTCTGTTCAGATGATTAATGTCCTTCTTCCCATTCAAATATACACATGGATAGAATATTTTTGTGAGATTACTGAATGAGAATTTATGAACGACCAGATTTTATAAAACAGATAAGAGTGGCATGTCTAAGATTTCACAAGCGCTGTGCATCTGTGTATGATCTGTAAGTGTAAAATGGTCATTGGAAACAACCAATCAGTCATATTTAAAGAAATAGATCACCTAAAAATGAAAGGTTGTTGAATATTTCTTCACCTTCAGGCTATCCAAGATGTAGAAGAGTTTGTTTCTTCATCAAAACAAATTTGGATTACTTTAGCATTACGTCACTTACTCACCAATGGATCCTCTGCAGGGAATGGGTGCCGTCATGAGTGAATGAGAGTCCAAACAACTGATAAAAACATCAAAATAATCCACAAATAATCCACATGACATTATTGTGATGTTTTTAGCAGCTGTTTGAGCTCTCATTCTGACGGCATACATATACTTCAGTAGATCTGTTGGTGACATAATGCTAAATTTCTCCAAATCCGTACAAATGAAGAACCAAACTCATCTACATCTTCAATAGCCTGAGGGTGAGTCAATTCTCAGCTAATTTAAAGGGATAAACTGTTGCAAATATTAGTACAAAGACATTTATTACAGGACAATACTACTGTGGTGTTTTTCTGTTGAGGTGAATTATATGTAGAAATGTGATGTGTCTTGGAAGACTGTACATGCATTTGTTGAAGTGTGATGTATATTCAGAATAAAAATGTTCCTGGGAAGACTGTGTATACCTGTTCAGGTGTGTAATGTAACTGAGATGTGTATATGGGTCGTGAAGGAACAGCCATGGCTCTGGAGGCAAACTGTAGAGAGCTGAGAGTTTCAGATACTGAAGATGATTGAGATGACACCGTGACCACTAAACATGTCCGACAGTTCCCTCCTAAACTAAACCAGACAACAAAATAAACATCAAACTTAGGAAAAGACAACAAACTTACACAAATGTTGAAGAAATGGGAGAAATGATGATGCTGATGTTGATGATGCTCACCAGTCCCTAAGTGCTCGAGTTAGTTTGGATTCTCTGTATGGGACATGCTGGGACCCCACAGAACTGAGAGCAAAAATCACCTAAAAAAAAAAAAGAGAGGACTGAGATTTTCCATATTTTGCATTTTTATATTTGTGACCCTGGACCACAAAACCAGTCTTACGTAGCGGGTATATTTGTAGAAATAGCCAAAAATACATTGTATGGTTTAAAATGATCGAATTTTGTAAATTTCCTACCGTAAATATATAAAAACTTAAATTTTGATTAGTAATATGCATTTGTAAGAACTTCATATGAACAACTTTAAAGTCTTTCTCAATATTTTAAATTTTTTGCACCCTCAGATTCTAGATTTTCAAATAGTTGTATCTTGGACAAATACTGTCCAATCGTAACAAATCATACATCATCTATATCTCATTTTCGAAAAATTTACCCTTAATGACTGGTTTTGTGGTCCAGGGTCTCATTTTTTATAGTATTATATACTTTATACCAGAACAGCTATCAAAACATTTTTATGCAGTTTATGTCAAAAATGACTCTCATATTATGGTATTTCCCTTCAAACACAGTAAGAAAACTCGTAACAAGTTATCGTAACAACATTATCTAAATGTAAATAATCAAAAGAAAGCATTTTCTCTGTGTTAATGTGAAATGACATCTTCCCTTCCCTAAATGGAAAGCTATGTAACCCTACAGATCATTTCCTGTGTCTAATTTCCTGCATATGCAGCCAACACATTGATATGATTAAGATAGGACCCTCAGACTGATAAATAATCACTGGAGTGCGTTTTGAGATACTCAAAACAAACTCTGCTCTTCAAAAATGCCGTTAGTCTGACCGGGACAACAGCGATAATAGATAAAACATGCTCTTTTTTTGCTGACATGTTTGAGGTATTACTAACATTTCCGAATATGGTGAGGGAGCGCTTCAGCATCTTGGTCTCTTGTGGGTTTTCATTTGTGGCATTGAAAGCTCTCTTAATGTCAGGAACCACAGAACGACGACACTGGGGGAAGAGAAAGAAAGTGTGAACATTAAAACATTCAGATTTGTTTAGATACAGTTACTTTGTCAGTTTATTTGAGCTCAGACAACAAAAACAGTTACACACAAAGCCACGTCTGTTGCGCGTCTCTGAGCAACACACACTTGTTTAGTTCCTAGAGGTGTTTGAATGAATCAGACTTTGAATTAAAGCATCAAAGACAAACACAGAAGAAAATAAATTGCTTAATAAAGTCACTATTTTTGTTTTCTTTGTGCACAAAAAGTGTTTCCTCGTAGCTTCAAAAAATTTAAGTTGAACCACTGATGTCACATGGACTATTTTAACAATGTCCTTACTACCTTTCTGGGCCTTGAACATGATAGTTGTGTTGCTGTCTATGCAGGGTCAAAAAGCTCTCAGATTTAATCTAAAATATCTTAATTTGTGCTCCAAGGATGAATGAAGGTCTTACGGGTTTGGAACGACATGAGAGTGAGTAATTAATGACAGAATTTTTATTTTTGGGTGAACTATCCCTTTAAGGTAGTCACTTGAATCAGATTGGAATCTCTGTATGTCAGTACTGCCATCTTAAAAGTAGGGGTTCAAGAATTCAATTACAATTTTCATTATCAACTCAATATCACTACGCATCACATTCTCAGTTTTCAATATTTCTGCACCAATAATTCAAATGTTTTGTCCTGCTCTGAAAACATAACTGACTGTGTGAACATCAATTTCATATAGAAGTATTCGAAAATGGAAGTGTATTTAACCGCAGCCACAATCGATCTTCAGGACAACAAACACATAACACATAACAAAGTAAAACACGGCGGGTGCAAGCACACACTGTCAAGCAATGTGCACTTGTCTAGCAGCTTTCACACCGACCGCGGAAAACCTATTCATTTCAACTGCTTGCGCCGCATGAGGATGGCTTGTTTCTGCGTAGACCAAAGCGCACGCACAGCGGAGGGCACCACTGGCCCACGAGCCACGCACGCCGCACTTAAAGTTCAAAATAGTTATAGAACGCTTATAGAAATAGACCGCTTTCTGCGTTCGGTGTGAAAGCCGCTTCTCACAGCGCAAATTCTGTGCAATGAAGCCCGCCACGTCTCTAGCGCGCACACATGCCACATGCGGGAAAAGAACAAGCTCAGAATCAATTCTGAAATATTTAGAACCAAATCAGAATCGTTGATGAGAAAATCGCGATGCATCGAAAAAATCGATTTTTCTTCCCCCACCCCTAATAAAGATGATCACTTGTTGCCACCGACTGGCATATTAAGGTTTTCCTTTAGGTAAGCATTTTTTTAGAATTTGAAAAATAGTGTTATAGGTAAAATAGTAGTAGTTTTTAGAATAATTATAATCATTTAATAATATAATAGGTCAATCAGTGGTGGTCAATCAATTTCTGACTAAATATATCAGTGAGGATAGAAGAAGCATTTCAGAGTAACATATAAACTTACTTTTCCTGAACTTGCCAGATCCACCTACCAAAAGGCAAACATCAAGTGAGTTTCATAAATCGTTATTAATTCACAAATATGGTGCTCACCGCAAGTATGCCAAGAATGTGTACTTCACACAGAGAATACCTAATATTTTAGTTATGCCAAAAGGAGTCTCCAATGGTATCATCTTACCAGAGTGAGTTTGCTGGCTGTCAAAACTCCCTCTGCAACCATTAAACGCAAACACACACAAACAGAGGTAGTTAACCAGATTTGTAATAATAGAACATAATTACACCGCAACACTGTAAGTTTGCAACACACCATGCGGGGGGTACAGGGAGACCCTGTGGGAGGCTCTGGTATGTTCATATCTCCCTACAATAACAATCAGACCGCAGGCAGTGGTTCCTAGAGCTGACTAATGCGTAGGGGGTTGTCTGAGGGGGGCTATTGACCGACAAATGGACTGAGTTACCCAACACAAACAAGCAAAAATCTTACATAATGTCAGAGTAACTCTCCTAAAACATCTTTAGCATTAGGAGTTTATTTTATTAATCTAATAAGATAATAAAATCATGGCAAAATACATAATTTAGGGAAACTCTAGAAAGACGTGCGTGTTTAGGAAACATAAAAACACCTACCAGGGGACTGGAGTATTGTGTTAATGACTACAATGTTGAATATCATGTGGGATCGGCTTGGAAAATCTCCTTTTGAGATCCCTGCAGAATGTTAGAAAGGTAAGACAAGTGAATCTAAGAGCAAGCTGAGATCACTCTGATCTTCAAACTTCATAAAGTTTAATCATCAGATTGAGTTAAAGGAGTAGTTCACTTCCAGAACAAAAACTTACAGATAATGTACTCCCCCTTTTTTCTTCAGTCATAAAGAAATTATGGTCTTTAAGGAAAACATTTCAGTAATTTTCTCCATATTGTGGACTTCAACGGTGCCCGCGAGTTTGAACATCCAAAATGCAGTTTCAATACAGCTTCAAAGGGCTCTAAACGATCCCAGATGAGGAAGAAGGGTCTTATCTACTTTTTAAACTCAAATGCTCGTCTTGTCTAGCTCTGTGTGAACTCTGTGTATTTCGGTCCAAGACAGTTAGGGTACGTTGAAAAACTCCCATCGCATTTTCTTCTCCAACTTCAAAATCATCCTACATTGCTGTTTTCCCTTTTTTTGTAAAGGGCGTTTGACCTTCTTTGCATTTTCACTTTGTAAACACTGGTTTGGTACTTCTACAGCGATGTAGGACGATTTTAAAGTTGGAGGAGAAAATGAGATGGGAGTTTTTCGACAAAAACAGAATTTATTTACGACTGAAGAAAGACATGAACATCTTGAATGACAACAGGGTAAGAGTAAGTTATCTGTAAATTTTTGTTCTGGATGTGGACTACTCTAATGGCTCTTACCCGTGTGTCTGAGGGCGGAGCCACGGCGATGCACCTGTAGCAGATCCTGGGCGGAGTGCACTTCCACTTCTGTCAATCCATCAAGACGCACCACCTCCTCACAGTCACGCACCCAGATCACCTCACTCCCTTTTGGATCCTAAACAGAGGAAGAGAAACACAAGAGCATCTGAACACTTTCTCTATCTTAGACTTCAAAGCCTGGGACAGGTTGCATAAAAGGTTAAGACTAGTCTTAAAAGTAAGTCAGGTAATTTTATTTCTTTAAGACTGGTCATAATTTTTGGTTAGACTAGTTCTTAAGACACTGTCTTAACATAGAGGCTAAGTTTTTGCAACTGGCAACTGGTTTCACAGACAGGGCTTAGACTAAACCAGGATTAGGCCATCATTCAATTAAAAGTCATTTTTTATAAACATCCCTTAGAAAAAAAACATTACTGGTGTGCATCTTGAGACAAAACAAAGGCATTGATATATTTTAAGATCAGTCAGTGCAAGTTTCGTTCAGTTGAAACAGCTCAGATTTACATTTTAGTCTGGGACTAGGTTTAAAGGAGAACTCTACTACCAGAACAACAATTTACAAATAATTTACTCACTCCCTTGTCATCCACGATGTTCATGTCTTTCTTTCTTCAGACATAAAGAAAACATTTCAGCATTTTTCCTCATATAATGGACTGATATGGTGCCCCGATTTTTAAACTTCCAAAATGCAGTTTAAATGCAGCTTCAAACGATCCTAAATGCGGTTGTAAATGATCCCAGCTGAGAAACAAGGGTCTTATCTAGCGAAACAATTGGTTATTTTAATAAAAATAATACAATTTATATACTTTTTAATGCCTGGAATGTTTTTGTTCCTGTTCATGACAGTTAGGTTATGTCGAAAAACTCCCATCTCATGTTCTCCCTCAACTTCAAAATCGTCCTATATTGCTGTTTTTTACCTTTTTTGTTAGGGGGTTTAATCTTCTTTGCATGTTCACTGTGTCAGTACTTCTGCAGTGATGTAGGATGATTTTGAAATGATTTTTGAAGTTGAGAGAGAAAATACGGTCAGAGTTTTTCGACATACCCTAACTGTCTTGAGCCAGAATACACAGAGAATAAAAAGTATTTAAATTGTATTTTTTAAATGTAAATAACCGATCGTTTCGCTAGATAAGACCCTTCTTCCTCGGCTGGGATCGTTTACAACCCCATTTGAGATCGTTTGAAGCTGCATTTAAACTGCGTTTTGGAAGTTCAAAATCGGGGCGCCATAGCAATCCATTATATGGAGAAAAATGCAGAAATATTTTCCTCAAAAAACATAATTTCTTTACGACTGAAGAAAGAAAGACATGAACATTTTGGATGACAAGGGGCTGAGTACATTATATGTGAATCTTTGTTTTGGAAGTGGACTTCTCCTTTAAGCCTTGTCTGTGAAACCAGGGGCAAACGTTTCAGCAATTTTTAAACAATAATGAAATTTACTGGTACCCTAAAAGTTCAAAAGTTTGGGGTCAGTACGATTTTTTTTTAAGTATTAGGCAAGGATGCATGAAATTTTTTATTATTTAAATGTTGTAATAAGACTGAAGCTTTATGATGGCAATGAGGCTTATTATTCCGCTCCTGTAACTCAAACAGTATTGCATGGCACTAGAAGTACTACATGTAATACAACATGTAAATGTTCACATGAACTGATAAAAATATACAAAGCAAGTTTCTCTGTAAAAAGCATCTGCCAAATGCATTAATGTAAAATAATTGTGATTGATTGATTTAGCTGATACAGTGATTTCATTACACTATAAATACTTACCAATAGGTCATAAATCTTTTCATTAAAGATGTGGTAGAACGACACTCTGATTTTGCAGTGAGATGCCTTGGGAGCTGGATTACTCAAATCAAGGATTGTTCTAGGATGCTGATGTACAGGTCTTATTATGCATACTTTGGCAAACATGATGCAGTGAATGAGGAGTGAAATGTTATTGCAATACATGTGCTACAAGTCTACAAACAAACATGAAATCCTAAAATGTGATTTTCTAAAACTAACAGCCTGAAGGTTTGATACAATCAAAGATATCCTCAGCTGCACGGCTGATGATGCCTCTGTGTTTGGCTGACACGCTGCATCCCTGCATGGTGTGAGTCTTACCGCTGCCTGGAGAGCCATAGACAATCACACAGCCATTATAACCCTGCATTAGATACTCGACCAGAGACTGGGGCAGAAAGACAGTTAGAGATAGATTAGCATCTCAATTTACAAATCAGATATATTACGCACTAGTATAAAACGCGAAAACTATTGCTAAGAACATTCTTTGAACCTTTGCTGTTGAATCATACACATCTCTCTGAGAGGCCTCCTCATCTAAGACTGCGTCAAGGGCTATAATATGAGGCTTGTGACTCTGGAGAATGACAACACAGACAAAAAAAAATATTTTGAAAACACCTTCTCTTGACTTTACTGCATACTTTGGTTTGAGTTGAATCATTTTGTTCTGTTTTCGCAAAAGAGGATGATGAATCTAATTAAGTGACATCTTTGATCTCATTCAAGTCAACACTCACCCTTCCAGTGTCAACAACTACTCTGTTGAGATGTGTCACTTTAATGGAGGCTCTGGGTTCATCTAAAGAGACAGAATGTTCTGGTCTGTTCGCTGAGGAATTGAAAATTTTGTGTTAAATAGCTGCAGGATGTTTGGAGAAATCAAGATAAGAACAAAGGAACGAGGTAATACAGTGAAATATAGTCATTACGCAAACTTCATTGAAAGTTGTGCAAACGCTTATATACATTGTATGGGTGAGGGCATGTGTATAAAACCTGTATGTAAGTGTGTGTTCTCACAGGCACATAGACGGACGACCACTCTGAAATTCTTCTCAGCATTAAGGCGTTTTGCTGCAGACATCCTCTTTAAACCTTGGATTTTTGCCAAGTGGATAAATGTTGTAGAGAAAGATGGAGATAGATGCATGATTATAATCATAAAACATTTAAAAAATAAATTGAAGCATAATGTTGCTTGCTTTTTAGCCAAACATGATCAAATAAACAGTTAGTACCTGCTTTTCAGTGAGGCAGAGACTAAAGTGGAACAGCAGTTTTATAGTCAATATGATATAATAAGAGTTAATGAGACAACGATTTTGGTAAAAAAAAAAAAAAAAAAAAAAAGGACGATGCACTGTGTCCTAGCCCACATACAAACACAAAACACCATCTCAGTAACACATATGATTTAAAATACTACAATATATAATAAACATTATCTCAACCGTACGATAAACACCGTGAAAACAAGATGAAACTATTAAAAACACAATAAACGAGAGTTGGCCTACGCAAACTGTAACTGTTGATAACATTTATGTAATGAAATGAATACGACACTACGTGATATTGTTTAAAATGATCAAAAAAATAATAATTTAGTTAGCTTATAAAGTTTATCCTACAGTTGACGCGCTTAAAACCGTCAGATAAAGAAACAATATGTGAGATAAGATGATTTGTGGAGAGACCTACCTCTGTTCAGCTGCTTCAGCTGTTTCTTTATGAAATCAAGCTCCAGTCTCTCCAGAGCACATTATTCCTGGAATAACAACCTTGGAATCCAATTCCAGATAACCAGCCCGTCTCTGTAGAGCTGCAAATATCACACTTAAAGTGCTGCTGACATGTTTTTGTTGTAATATTTTGAAAGCTCCTGTTGTTCATCACTCCTCACCTCAGGTCGCGCGGATGAGCGCGTTGTTTCGCTCACTGTTTAATTGGCGCATGCACGCGCGCGCACTGAGGCGAGTGAACGCTTCACTCGGATTGGGACTGTGTGATGAAAATATGAACTTTTTTAACCAATAATTATCTGTATGTTGTTGTCAGTTTTACAGACGTTTGAGTTTTAAACAGGCTTTTCTTTATAAATAACCAGCGTGGTCATATTTATACACTGCTGTTCAAAAGTTTGGGATCAGTAAGATTATTAACGTTTTTAAATGGAGTCTCTTATGCTCGTCAAGGCTGTATTTACTTGATCAAAAATACAGAAAATAACAATAATATTGTGAAATATTATTGCAATTTCGAATATTGGTTTCCCTTTTTAATATACATATTTGATGAATAAAAAGTAAAAAAAAAAAAAAAAAGTAATATCTTAAAAATTAATAATAATAAAAAATGACTGGCCCCAAACTTTTGAATAGTAGTGTATATTTCTATTTTGAATAAACACGGTTGTTATTTATCAAAGAATCCTGAAAAAAGTATCACAGGTCCCAAAAAATATTAAGCAGCTTAAGCTATTTAAGCTGCTTTATTAAACTTTATTACAATTAATATTAAACTTTTTCCAACACTGGTTATAAATCAGCATATTAGAATGATTGAGACTAGAGTAATGATGCTAGAGTAAATTCAGCTTTGCTGCACAGGAATAAGTTATATTTTAAAGTATATTAACATAAGTATATAAACT
>JAHKKF010535801.1:31599-48790 GCA_019740295.1 Labeo calbasu | reverse complement strand
ACTGTGGTGTCCAGTACATAAAAGCCTAGCGAAAGCATATCCCTCACATACTACTTTCAGTATAGGACAGAAGTTCATCTCCTCACACAATAACGGTAAATGAAGTATTTATTGCTCACTTTGCTTGATGTCTTTTTAATGTTTGTATGATTAGGGATCATCTATATGTGTTTGACTTTGTTTTCAAACATATCAATTTTGTTGAGTTTTCACTATGTATTTTTTAAAATTTGGCAGAAAATTACTATAAAATATTGTTATATTTTATGTGACCCCGGACCACAAAACCAGTCTTTTTTTTAAATTGAGATTAGATATTTATCTGAAAGCTGAATAAATAAGATTTCCATTGATGTACGGTTTGTTAGGAAGAGACAATATTTGGTCGAGATACAACTATTTGAAAATCTAGAATCTGAGGGTGCAAAAAAATCAAAATATTGAGAAAATCGCCTTTAAAGTAGTCCAAATGAAGTTCTTAGCAATGCATGTTACTAATCAAAAATTAAGTTTTGATATATTTACGGTAGGAAATTTATAAAATGACTTCATGGAGCATAAAAAATGTATAATTTTGACCCAGAGACTGTATCGTTGTCTATTTCTACAAATCTTACGACTGATTTTGTGGTCCAGGGTCACATATTGTTTAATTTTGGAAATTGAGTAAATTAACCATTTAATTTGAAAGCCATGTCATGAAATGTTGTTTTGGGAATAGTGCTCTTAGTGTGTCTTCAGTATGAATCGCTGTCTAGGACTACTGATGTTGTGGACCTTGTTGGGTTTACAAGCAGCGGCAGATTGGCTTAGTGACAATAACATGTTGTAGGCAATCTCTCGAACAAGAACAATTAAAGGAACTGCACTCATTTTCACCACAAAACTTTTAAACTCAAACATTGTAGTGCTTTAAAATCTATTTCAGCTGAACAATCGTGGTTTTGTTTTCCTGACAATGGTATTATGGGCGTTTAAATAGACATTTTATACTCTTAACAGGCCCTTATTTTCCTAAATTGCTGGGAATTTAGTTTGACTTGCTAGGATGATAAAGGCAACAATGAAGATTGCAGCTTTGGACTTGTTAAAGATGTCATAAAGATGATTGGTTTTGGCATTTTCAAGTTCTTTCTGTATTTTTAGCGTTGCATTGACGAACTAAAGTGCATTTCTTTTTGCTTTTTACGACAGGGAAGAGCAAAGAGACGCGTCTCAGAGGTGGCAGCCCTCTCCCGGATCCAAAGCCGCCATGTTGGTAAAGGTCAGCAGCATTGGCAGAAGCCAGACAAGAGGAACCAGCGGAGCTGCTTCCCTTCATCTCCCACAGAGCAAAGCCACTGAGCATAGTGCCTGCACACTCAATCCTGGCAGTGTCAAATCCGTTTCAGGATACATGCTGTCTCCACAGGCTTATAAAACCACACCAGGAGGAAAAATAGCAGCAGACTCGAGGCAGGCCCACCACTTGAGGAAGGCGAGCAATGGCAGCTTCTGCCTGGTGACCTCTGCGGACTCGACAGCATCTCTCCGGCCACAGCCTAGTTCACCTAGGCCAGTATCTCCCCAGTATGGAGCAACTGCTCGTCTCTATGATGATCCATCATCTGATTGCCCCATTTATGACGAGCCTCCAGTAGATATGGAAGTTGAGGGTGCTCACCTACACAATGGACCATCCAGACACAGTCTGCAAAAGATGAAACTTCTCCAGCACCCGGGTCAATCTCACAACAGCTCCAGACACAAGAGGAACCCATCGGACTATAGTCCAGCAGGTTTGGAGTGCATCAAGCACATGGTGAATGTAGACCCCAAACAAGGGCTTCTTTCCACCTCACCAATCCCCTCTCCCAGCCCCTCTCCGACCTCAGCTTCCGAATCTCTGCTTCTTCCAACAAGAGGGCTTCAGAAGGAGCCTGCCAGCCTGGAGAAGAAACAATCATGGAGGATCCTAGAAGCAAGTGTTCTCAGAGCCATGGAAGTGCACCACAGCCGGCAGGGCAGCCAAGGATCTCAGGACTATTCAACACCGCCACCTCCCGCCATTAGCTACCAAGACTCCGGTTACTCAACCGGCCCATCTCCCAGTCTGCGGAGGAAAAGCAGGAGGAGGATGGGTGCTGGGGCCCAGGGTCGACCCGGGTCCGTGGGCAGCACTGGGGAGCTCACAGCCCTGAATGAGCGTCTGATGGAAGAGATGAGGGAGGTGGTTAGCCGCTCAAACACCATGCGGGAGACCAAATCTAGTCTGGACTCAGAGATGCTAGAGAGCTCTTCCTCCCAGCGCACACACAGTGTGGGACGGTGCTCCTCTAGGGAGGACGTTGCATCTTGTAGCAGGTCACTTAGCAGGACAAGTAACCATTCCAGTATGGCGTTCACACCTCTGGAGATTCCAGGACGACAAAAGAGGACTTACGAAAAGGTGGACACGCTTGAGAAGAGTCTGACTTTGTCCTCACCTGAGACTGCTGGACCCCCTTCACAGGTACTACAAGTTCAATTTTATTATTCCTTCAGCTTGTTAAACAATTAGTTCACTTTCATAATAAAAATTTCCTGGTAATTTACTCACCCCCATGTCATGTTCATGTCTTTCTTTCTTCAGTTGAAAAGAAATTAAGGTTTTTGAGGAGAACATTTTCCATATAGTGGTCTTCAATGGTTGCCAACGGCTTGAAGGTACAAATTGCAGTTTCAGTGCAGCTTCAAAGAGCTCTACACAATCCCAGTCGAAGAATAAGGGTTTTATCTAGCAAAACGATTACTCATTTTCTTAAAAAAAAAAAAAAAAAAAAAAGATATACATTTTAACCACAAATTCTCGTCTTGCACTAGCTCAACCTCACACATTGTGTAGTCACATTGGAAAGGACCCAGCGTTTACAAAGTGAACATGCAAAGAAAGTCAAACACCTTTTACAAAAAAAGGTACAAAAACAACGTCAGACGATTTTAAAATTGGAGAAGAAAATGAGATGCCGTTTTGCACCCTACCGTACCTTTTTAAACTGAAGTACACCACGTTTGAACCATGTGTGACCTTTCCAACATGATTACATAATGCATGAAGTCAAGCTTGTGCTAGACGAGAATTTCTGGTTAAAAAGTATATAAAGTTTTATTTTTTTTTGAAAATGACTGATAATTTCACTAGATAATACCCTTATTTCTCAGCTGGGATCATGTAGAGTTCTTTGAAGCTGCACTGAAACCTTCAACCCACTGGATCCCACTGAAGTCCACTATATAGAGAAAAATCCTGGAATGTTTTCCTCAAAGAACTTAATTTCTTTCGACTGAAGAGAGAAAGACATGAACATCTTGGATGACAAGGGTGTGAGCAAATTAAAATTTGTATTCTGGAAGTGAACTAATCCTTTACCACTTTACAATGAGATTCAGTTCTTAAACATTAATTGGGTTTCATGAATCAACAATAATTTTACAGCATTTTTTTTGTTTTTAATGATATTTTAAAGAACTGTTGGTCTGAACAATGCAAGTAAATGGGATCCAAAACATTTTTGGGTGAACTGTCAGTTTAATTGTTAAACTAACAATGAATTAACAATGTCCAATAGTGCATTTTAAAATTAAATTCATTAACTAATGTTAGCAAATTAAATCTTATTGTAAAATGTTACAATAAGATTTGGGTTTCATGAATCAATAATTTTACAGCATTTTACAATGCAAGTAAATGGGATCAAAAAAAACATTTTTGGGTGAACTGTCAGTTTAATTGTTAAACTAACAATGAATTAAAAATGAACAATAGTGTATTTTAAAATTAAATACATTAACTAATGTTAGCAAATTTAATCTTATTGTAAAATGTTACAGGCGACCTTTCGGTAAACTATGACTTTCTTATAATGAGCTTAACATTTACACGTCCTCTGTGGGAGCAACTTTTACCTTGTTATTTCATAGAGATTTGCAGTCTCGTATAAAATATGTGTATGAACTTTTGGCACAGTGTTTTTTCCAGAGATCTTGAGTTTCAGCATCATTAAAAACCAGACGTCGTATTTGTTTAATCTCCATGTGGGACTGTTGGGAGCGAGCTTGGTTTGGTTGAAGTTTTCATGCCTGTCTGATTTTTTTTCCCCATGGTCTTTATTAGAAACAGATTATTATGTACACCTTACACCACCCATTATAGCATAACAGTGATGTAAAATATCAGCCTTGTAGTTATTTCAGTCTAAATCATAAATCGCAATGAGGCAACAACATCTTTCTCTTGGGTATTCAACATTGCAGTCAGGCAAGTTAGAGGCAATTCCCCGTCTGCACATGATTCTGGTTAAGGGGAATGATCACTCAAAGGAACGATCACTGCCGCTCTGACCCGTAGCAAAGCTGTAATCTGTCCTCCCTCAGTGATGAATTCTATCTGCATTGTTTAACAGCCAGGCGCCCAGAGGACCGTACTTTCTCAAAAGCCTTCAAGAATTAACGTCTTCGGTTTCGATCCAAATCAGCTCTGGAAACATGAAAGGGATTATTTTAAAGCTTTGAGACGTGCAGGTGCTGATCATTGCAAATGTTTTCTTTACCTATTTAAAAAGAGACGATGATATCTACTCCCATTGCACCCACCTCTTCCCCTCCCGCCGTCCTCTGATACAAATCCAGCAGTGGTCTGCCATGGTAATGGGTGAAATGCCAGAACGTAGCGGAGCTGCAAAACACGACGCCTATTGAGCAGGAAGGATGGCTACTGTGGCCCATATGGTAGTATCGCTGACACAGACGGGACAGTTGGGTCCTGGACAGGCGTGGTCACTGTATAGACCAATTGTGTGTCTATGGTGCAGCCGATAGGGGTTTGCTACCTGCTGGGGATTGTTCCATAAGCTGATGACATCATAGGTCACCTCATTCCCTGGTGTAAAAGCCATTTCACCACACTGGCATTTCAATGTGCTAATTCCCAAAATTACTGGCAGATGAGGGTGGATATACAGGAAAAAATCTGAAAAATGTTTTGCTTGTAATTCATGGAATATACAATGTATTTTGTTCATTTAAATGAAAATAAAATAAAATATAAATAATAGTTTTACATGATTTAAAAAATTAGAAATCTTGCCTTTGCAACTATTTAAACTTAAAACACAAACTGAATGGCTGGAAATCTAAATGGATATATTAAAAAATGATAATAAATAAGACAAAAGCATGTCACAAAATTACTAAAACCTAAACTACAATTAAAATGAAAACTGAAAATATAAAATTAAATTCAACATATTAATAAATACTAATACTGCCATTCAAAAGTTTGGGATCAATACGATTTTTAATGTTTTTTATGAGTCTTTTATGCTCATCAAGCTGTATTTAATCAAAAATACAGAGAAAACTGTAATGTGAAATATTGCAATTTGTAAAATTGGTTTCCTATTCTAATATGTTTTAAAATAGAATTTATTTCTGTGAATTTATTTCTTTGATTCTTTGATGAATAAAAAGTTAAAACAGCATTTATTTCAAATAGAAATCTTTTCTAACAATACAAGAATTTATTGTTAGAACAAAAGAATTTATTGACTAAGCAAAACAACTTTTAAATAGCAGTGTATATTGTAATGCAAAATTCAATATTTTTAATACATTTCTGTTTACATTTCTGAACTTTCATTTATCAAAGAATCCTAAAAAAAGTATCACAGGTCCCAAAAAATATTAAGCAGCATAGCTGTTTTTAACACTGATTATAAATCAGCATATTAAAATGATTTCTGAAGGATCATGTGACACTGAAGACTGGAATAGTGATGCTGAAAATTCAGCTTTGCTTCGCAGGAATAAATTATATTTGAAAGTATATTAAATGAGAAAACTGTTATTTTAAATTGCAGTAATATTTCACAAAATTACAGTTTTTATGCAGCCTTGATGAACATAAGAAACTTCTTTCAAAAACATTAAAAATCTTTCTGATTACATTTTTTTATATTCTTGAACTTCAGTTGTCTTGCCTGAATGTCTTGCACCTCTATGAATTGTCATTTTTACCCACAGTGTCCTAAAAATTTAATATGAGTTATAAAAGGAAAGTTGGCACACGCTTTATGTCTGGTTTTTGTAACAGGAATACAACTTTTCGTACAGCGAGAGAGGCAATGACTGCATAAGGGACCTTCTTACAGGACAAAATTTCTCTAGGGATCAAAATGAGGCCATTGCTGGATTTGCACAATTTTTTTTTAGAGACATGGAAGGAGAAACGACTTACTATAGAAGGACTTTTTATGTCAGCGATTGGTCATACTTCATCTGCAGAGGATTAGAATCCTTTATCAATAGTGTATGATAAAGTTTATTGTGTTTTTGTGCTTATTTACCAGTTTAAGTGTTGATCGGAAGAACTGAAGCATAGTGAAGTTCAGTAAAAAGCGGTCAAACAAAGCAGCTGTGTAAAAATAGCTGCGTTATGAATGATTTTGCATTTCTCATGCTGTTTCTCCTCTTCTATAGGCAGGAACTCTGGAGCCAGCAGTTCAGTTGGAAAGCAGAAGGAAAGGTATGGTAGATAATCGAACGGGCTCGCTCGGCCCTCATCGCCACGCAGTCAGCGATAGCAATTTGCAAGCAGGTGATAGTGGGGCGTACCAGCTGTCCTACGCCACCCTCCGTCAACCCCCACCCCCAGACGCCAACATGGCCGACTGGGCCAGCAAGCACCTCAACATGCACACCCAGGGCCTGTTCCGCCGGCGAGTCTCCATCGCCAACATGCTGTCCTGGAACCGCGGCTCCATCAAGAAGCCCATGCTGATGACCAACGACCGCACTGTACGCAAAGAAGCCTGCGAGATGTTTAAGCTCGTCCAGGCGTACATGGGAGACCGACCCTCTCGGCTGGACCGGCGCCATGCGGCTCTCCTCATCGTCACTAAGTGCTGGGGCATGCAGGGCCTGAGGGACGAGCTCTACGTTCAGCTCGTGAGGCAGACCACAGGCAACACCAGCCCACGCAGCCTGGCAGCAGGCTGGGAGCTCATGGCTGTGTGCCTTGCCTTCTTCGCTCCTTCACCCAAGTTCTGCTGCTACCTGGAAGGATACATTCAGCGGCATATGGAGCCAGCCAATGACAAGAAACGTGAGTTTGTCAATTAAGTATTTCAAAACACGTACACTAGGCTTGTGTGTTTCGCCAAATCAACAAAAAGCTGTTGAGACAGGATGCGTTCTTGTGCTGTGAAAAAATGAATGAAACTGAAGGCCTCAAGACATTTGTAAAATATGTCCTGCCTTAAAAATGCAAAGAACACATCCTGTGTGAAAGGCCTGCAGGGCCAGCCTCAGACAGATCAATTACAAACAGACAAACTTGACTGCAAAATGGATTGCTTTGGTCTAATAATAGGCTTTAGTTGTTTACCACAATAATGTAATGTCTTGGAATGATCTTCATTATACAGAAAGATTATATTAAAGAGATTAATCATTTAATAATAATGATTATATGTATTAAATAGTGCTGTCAAATCGATTAACCGCGATTAATCGCATCTAAAATAAAAGTTTGTTTACATAATATATGTGTGAGTACTGTGTATATTGATATGTATACATACGTATACATATTTACACGATTTATACTATATATCACGACCAATTGATTTGACAGCACTAGTATTGAATTGATCAAACGTAGCAGTAAAGACATTTATAGTGTTACAAAAGATTTAAAGGTGCTGTATGCATTTTTTTTGACTGTACCAATGTATAAAAATACCATAATACATTCACAGGTATTTAGCAAACATGTTAAGTTAAGTGCTACAGCCAGTTATTCTACTTTGAAAATGTGCATTCAGTGTCAGAATGTCTATTTTTGTTTTTGTATGTGTGACTCCGCCCACTGCCAATTTAACCAATAGTACTTTCGACACCCCGGGTTGCCAGTTTTTTGCCCGATCAGAATCAAACCAGTGCAGAAAGATTCTCTGGAGAGTGAATATTAATAATTATCAAAAAAAGCTGAACTTACGACTCACCGTGGCAAAAGGGACGCCAAAACGTTCGAAGGGGGCAGGGCCACTTTTAGTAAAATGCCTATAACTCCTGAACGGAATGGGATATTTTCGACAAACTTGCCACACTTATGTAAGAGGTCACAGGAAAAAAATCACGGAGATTGGTCAATTGGTGGCGCTATATGAGGGGGAAAAAAACATAAATATAACTAGGCAACAATTTGTCCTATCAACATGAAAATCGCTGTGCACAGTCTTGGTCCAAAGTGCCACAAGAGACTATGGGGACATTTGCGTATCTCAAAAAACATGGCTGCCATTGGCTGATAAAGTTTGAGCACCTATTAGACAAGATTAACAGAGGCTGATAGGAACGAAGCACCAAGGGTCTGTGAGAAATTTGAAAGAAATCAGCCCCTGGGGTGGTATCGCATTTTTTGAGGGGGGCGTAGCGATTATACATTCCGCCGTTTTCCACACATACACGCGATATTCATATCGTATGATAGACCTCCTTGTTCCGAACAACTTTGCCCCTAGAACCACTGTTGTCAATCAAACCATCTTTTAAAAGGATGCTTTAGGTCAATAATTATCAAAAACATGTTGAAATTTACCCTTTGGGAAGCTATAATGGAGTCCTTTAGAAAAGGGGCCTGTCCACATATACCCAAAAGCCTAAACGAAAACTCAAAACTTCACAAAACCCGCTGAGCACATGCGACAGGTGATTCTAAAGCATGCAAAGCTTCATGGAGATCCGATCACAGTCATAAATGTTATAAAATGTTATAAAAATCATATTTCTATGGTAAATCACCTGGATTTGACATAAATGCTATTTTAATAATTGATTTAGGTGGTTACAGGCTTGCTAAATAATAAGTAAAGTCTTTTTCCTTATGTGCTTACATACCTAAAGAGCTTGAACCCCGGTAATCGCTGCTTGCAGTTCATTTTTTTCATTATTATTTTAATCAAACAAGAGCACTATTTTATCTGGGTTATTTAATGAATTGTTTTGCTTTTTGTGTTTTTGTTGCAGTAACCCAGTACATATTGGACCAGCAGGATATTAAGAAGAAGAACTCAAAGTCAAGGAAAAAGAGAAAACAGAACTCAGAGGAGGAAATAGAAGGTAGTTTTTCTTTCCTTATCTGAAAACAAAGAAGAGTAGATTGACTTTTAAAGTCACTTTGTGCAGTTTGTTGAAATAGACATTTGAGAGAAAGTTATGTAATGGATCAACCAGAGATTCACTGCATCACTATGAAATAACACTGGTGCGCAGGCCTCTGTAAAGATATATTGAGTGCTTTTCATCTGTAGTTGCATTAGTGGAATCGATTGCTTGACATGTCAGTAAAACTATGTTAATTAGCCCTTTCGGGCAGGACACGTCACGTGTGCTTGTGCAGTAAATGACAGTGCCTCTGTATGGTGACACTTTGACCTTGAGTGTTACCACAGTGAGTGGTCCTGATGATGACATTAAATTTCTGCCTACACATAGCTGTGGCATTGACCGCAGTGAGGATCACTTACACTGGGTCTCACTGCCTGCAGGGGTGGCATAACAGTGACTCACAGCCATTGCTGCATCACTACTCACAAGCCCGTTAGACCAGCACCAGCCACACTGGCTACTTGAAGGAGCAGGATATGGCTCATACATCTACCCTGGCCTTCAATGAGTCATTTAGTTGGATCTGATGGGCAGATGTCCAGATGAGAGAGTCGACTTCACAAATACTGCTACAGCTGGGTGTGAGTCACCAAGGGGGATTCTTGAGGTTAGATCTGATCTGAGTGTAGGGCCGGCTCCTCAGCTCAGCTGAGGAGTTTATTGGGATGTTAAGTTGGAAGCCCTGATGACCGAGCCATTGTAAAACAGGAATTTACTCATCTCTCTGACATAGGGAGTCACCATAAAGATCTGTGTGGTCTCATTTGTGGCCTCTGAAAAGATTGTTGTTTCCTCTGGCTTTCCTTCGCTTTATTGTTGCCTTTCATTTCAAATGAGGGCAAGCTGTTGTTTCAAAGCCGGACCACCAGCACTTATTCAGTCATGCAAAATATCAGACTTAAGTCTGCATGTACAAATGTATGTTTACCCTGTAAATGAACTGTTTAGGAAAAAAGAGATCAAGGGCAAATTTATGACGCGGTATCTCTCATTAGACGTAATTGCAGGCTGGTGCACGAGAATTAACGAGAGCTTGTGTCAATATGCGTGTGTGTCACCTGTTTGCTATAAATCTGAAGAGGTGTCGAGTTTGGGGCACATTCCAGAAAAGATGCTTTTTATCGCCGCACAGATTTTTACCATCTGGCTCCTTTAGTTAGGATTGACAAAGCCTGTATTAGAAATGCCCCCTATGGATTTTACTTTAGAGTTATGAAGCTCTGCTGAAACCAGAGGAATCCTGCTGTGGTTTCTCTATGGCACAGGCCGCTATAAATTCAGCACTGCTGGATGTACGATAAATCCCAGTGATTCTACAAGCCTGGAGTTTGTTTTACAATCTGACATCGAGTGATTTCTGGGAATATCATTTATTCCATCTAGTGGAAAATGTTCTGCGACGTCTACTTTTATAGTCCTTGGCCCTTACATAACAGAAGGACAAGACAGCGCGTTGATGAAACGCAGCATAGTAGAAAACCCCTCTGTCTATTTCGTCTACTCTAGTTCACATGTTGATCTGATGAGTCACTGCTAACCGAATGTGCTGGCTGGATTTCATCCTCCACACTTTTGATACACTAAATCTTCATTTTTCATTCACTGTTAAAACAGTGAGTCATTTCGAAGTGTTTCACTCCTCATGTGCCTCTGAGATCCCATGATCTTTGATTCCATAACAAGCAGTGTAGCCAGACAAAGAGAAGTGACTCACTTCTCAAATTCTTTACCTTGTAAAACAGGTTAGATGTAAATCTGTCAACGATTAGACTGTGCAGGCCCTCTGTCTAAGAATAGTAGGAATCACTCATGTCTTTTTTCATTTCCAGCTCTACCCGTCAGCACATATGCCAAATACTGCTACCGGAAACTTCAGAAAGTGGCGGTCACTGGAGGGAAAAAGGTGAGTTTTGAATCACACTAAAGGAGAATCATGTTTAAAAAAAGAGAGCAAGTAGTAATTTCTCCGTTTTCCAAAAAGGGGCTTCGTAAGCCGAGTTTGGAGGAAGTGGACCACAGTCGGCGTGCCATCATGACCCCTTCGCTCTTCGGCAGCTCTCTAGAGGAAGTGATGGAGCGACAAAGCGAACTCTTTCCAGACAGGAAGTTGCCGTGGGTGCAAGTGCAGCTGTCTCAGTATGTGCTGGCTTTGGGTGGAGCGCAAACTGAGGGCATATTCAGGTAAGACCTGCTCAAGTTCCTGCTAATTAGGCAGAATAGAAGAGCACTATAAGAGTGTGTTGACAAGTTCGTAATTATAGTTGCAGAACTACTAACTTAACTACATTTTTCGGTAATGTGACATTAGAACAGATGTGACATTAGAACAAAGCTGATTTTTTACAAGGCATTCCTGCTGCTTTGAGTGTGACATGATCCTTCTGAAATTTACACTAGTTTTTGAACAATAAGATTTTTAATGTTTTTAAAGGCGTCTTCTGCTCACCAAGCATACAAAGTATGGCAAAAACAGTACAATTTTGAAATATTTTTACTGTTTAAAATAACTGCTGTCTATTTGAATATATTTTAAAATGTAATTTATTCCTGTGATCAAAACTAAATTCATTACTCCAGTTTTCAGTGTCACGTGATCCTTCAGAAATCATTCTAATATGCTGATTTGCTGTTCAAGGAACATTTATTTATTATTATTATTATCAATATTTAAAACAGTTGAGTACATTTTTTTTCAGGATTCTTTGATGAACAGAAAGAACCAAAGATCAGCATTTATCTGAAATAAAAAGCTTGTGTAACATTATACACTATACCATTCAAAAGCTTGGAGTCAGATTATTTATTTATTTTTAAAATAAATTATGGAAATTAATACTTTTATTTAGCAAGGATGCTTTAAATGGATCAAAAGTGATGATAAAGACATTTATAATGTTACAAAAGATTTCTATTTCAGTTAAAGCTGTTCTTATGAACTTTCTATTCATCAAGAAAATTTGAAAAAATTCTACACGTTTTCGACATAATAGTAATAAATGTTTTTTTAGCAGCAAATCAGAATATTAGAATGATTTCTGAAAGATCATGTAACTGGAGTAATAATGCTAAAAAATTCAGCTTTGATATCACAGGAATAAATTACATTTTAAAATATATCCAAATAGAAAACTGTTATTTTAAATAGTAATTTTATTTTAAATTTAAATCAAATAAATGCAGACTTGGTGAGCAGAAGAGACTTCTTTAAAAACATTAAAAATATTACTGTTCAAAAACTTTTGACCGGTAATGTATGTTCTGTACAATAAATGAATTAATAAAAAAAGAGTAATTCTAACATGCTGATTTGGTGCTCAAGAAACATCAGTTTTGAAGCCTTTTGAAAACTGCTTAATATTTTTGTGGAAACCGTTCATTATGTGTCTTTTGAATTAGGTTTATTAGAAATGTAATTAGGTTTTATTAGAAATTTGGGTCAAAAATATCTATAGCTCAAAAATAAATCGTATCTCATAGTAGAACTTTGGACCCTTAAAAATCTCCAAAGTAACTTGTAGATTAGTTCAATACATAGTTAAACTACAATCGATCTTTTATTTTAAACGTTTGAAATTACGATTAAATTGTTACTAGCAAACTACAGTTTCAAAGGTTTAAATGGTTCACTCAAAAATGAAATTCTGTCATTAATTACTCACCCTCATGTTGTTCCAAACCTGTAAGATCTTTGTTCATCTTCGGAACACATATTAAGAGATTTTTGATTAAATCCAAGAGCTTTTTGACTCTGTATAGACAGCAACACAACTGACATGTTCAAAGCCCAAAAAGGTAGTAAGAACATCATTAAAATAGTCCATGTGACATCAGTAATTTAAACGCAATGTTATGAAGCTACTTTTTGAAAACAAAAAGTATGAAAACAAAGAAAAGAAAGAAAACAAAAAGAATGACTTTATTTAACAATTTATTTGCATGTGTCGTAGTACTCGTGTGAAACAGAAAAGAAAAAACTGTTGAACAAAATCGTTATTTTTGTTTTCTTTGCACACAAAAAGTATTCTCGTAGCTTTAAAACATAACAGTTGAAACACTGATGTCACATGGAATGTTTTAATGTTCTGACTACCTTTCTGGACCTTGAATGTGTCAGTTGCGTTTCTGTCTATGCAGAGGCAAAAAGCTCTCGGATTTCATCAAAAATATCTTAATTTGTGTTCTTAAGATGAACGAAGGTCTTACAGGTTTGGAACAACATGAGGGTGAGTAATTAATGACAGAATTTTCATTTTTGGATGAACTATCCCTTTAAGATACTTCCATAACACCACTACATTAATGTCTTTTATGCACAAATTTTGAAAGTAAAAATAATATGAGATCTAATCTCTGTAGGACATTACGCATACAGTGTTTTCTAACTCAGTCACTTGTGCATGCTTAACTATGGAGTGCTGTCTCCCTCTGGTGGTCCTCGAGTGTAACGTTACATTCTCCTCCTGCAGGGTCCCTGGTGACATCGATGAAGTTAATGCACTGAAGCTCCAGGTGGACCAATGGAGGATTCCTGAAAATCTGTCAGACCCCAATGTTCCTGGTGAGTAACCATTCTCCAGGAAATACGTACTGGCAATTCATTATACCAACAACATTTAAACATCTATACCATTGTGTTTCCTCAGCCTCTCTGATGAAGCTGTGGTACCGCGAGCTGGAAGAGCCTCTCATCCCCATGAGCTTCTATAAGCAGTGTGTCAGTAACTATGATGATCCTGTGGCAGCCATCAGTGTGGTGCAGTCGCTGCCTGAACTCAACCGACTGGTGCTGTACTACTTCATCCACTTCCTACAGGTATGAACAACACTCAGTAAACGCACACTTAAAGGAACACTCCACTTTTTTGAAAATAGACTCATTGTCCAACTCCCCTAGAGTTGAACAGTTGACTTTTACCGTTTTCGAATCCATTCAGCCGATCTCCGGGTCTGGCGGTAGCACTTTTAGCATTTTCAGGCGCTGCGTAATATTATTGCACCAGCATAGATTATTGAATCTGATTAGACCGATATCATCTCGCTCAAAAACGACCATATATTATGACAATATTTTTCCTATTTAAAACTTGACTCTTCTGTAGTTACATTGTGTACTAAAACTGACGGAAAATGAAAAGTTGTGATTTTCTAGGCTGATACGGCTAGGAACTATACTCTCATTCTGGTGTAATAATCAAGGAACTTTGCTGCTGTACCATGGGTGCAGCAGGCGCAATAATATTACGCAGCGCCTGAAAGTGACCGGCACTAAGTTTGTGTAGATGCAGAGTCGCAGCCAGCAGAGTTGACGACTGCGTAATATCATTGCGCCTCTTGCACCCATGGTACGGCAGCAAAGTTCCTTGATTATTAAGCAGAAATGAGAGTATAGTTCCTAGCCATATCAACCTAGAAAATCGCAACTTTTCATTTTTCATCCGTCTTTGTACACGATGTAACTACAGAAGAGTCAGGTTTTAAATAGGAAAAACATCGTCATTATATATGGTCATTTTTGATCGAGATGCTAACGGTCTAATCGGATTTTATGATCTATACTAAAAGTGCTACCGCCAGACCCGGAGATCGGCTGGATGGATTCGAAAACGGTAAAACTCAACTGTTTAACTCTAGGGGAGTTGGAAAATGATTTTCAAAAAAAGTGGAGTGTTCCTTTAATAGGCAGCAAATGCACAAAATGTATTCTGACTTATTGCACTGCTCTGATCCATATCGCATGTCTTCCTCAGGTTTTTGCGCAGCCTGCAAACGTTGCAGTCACTAAAATGGACGTGAACAACCTTGCTATGGTAATGGCTCCTAATTGCCTTCGGTGCCAATCGGACGACCCCCGTGTCATATTCGAGAACACCCGCAAAGAGATGTCTTTCTTGCGAATGCTCATCGTACATCTGGACACAAGCTTCATAGAAGGCATTGTTTAAAGTTCTTGCTATTAATCAGTGATGCACAACCAACCTGCTCACAAAAATGACATTAACAAAAAAAACTAAAGAAAGTCTAGGACAAAAGTACACTTTTAAGGATTGTTTGTGGATTTTTTCCATTTTGAGTTGAAAACAAAACCGTTTCACTTTCCTTAGTTAGGTGTGTCCTGTCTACTTCACTGATATAAAGACTGTTGAAGTTGAAATTAATTGATGATAATGGTAGAAATTTCATGCCTTTATCCCAAGTTCTTTGCATGTTCAAGAAATGCATGAGAAATGCAAATCTTCAGTTGCGATAATCATGAATTGTTAATGGTTTACATACATTAATGTGCATTGCAAGGGTCAAAGTTAACAGTAACTTGCATGGATGCATTGTTTTGTGAGCACTCAAATGCTGTTTGCTTGTTTTGTACAGTAAGTCATAGTGACAGGCAGTAAGAAAACATTTTATTTTGTTTTTTGACAGTATCTTTGTGTATTTGTGGATTTAAGAAAAAAAGATAATCTGTTATGTACAGAACAAATGTATGAGTGTCATAGTTTGATCTGAAAGCTTTAACTGTAGAAAAGAGAAAAATAGGTTTGTTTTGTTAGGGTGTGACTTTTTCATACTCTTATTTTAAGTACAGTATTTTAATAAGTGAAAGTTTTTTATTTTATTTTAAGATTTTTAATGTCCTGTTTTGTAAATGCTACTATTATTCCCTGATAATCAGGAATGTCATTTATGCAAAATAGTCCAGAGTCTTGGTACATTTTCAGCTCCCATTTGAAATCTGCAACCTCGTTTAGATACTACTTTTGAGAGAGTTTGTAAATGAATTCAATATATTAAGTGATAATGGAATTCTATGCCATTATACAGTATAAGATGCCTGTGAAATAGCATTCGAAGAATTAAAATGTAAAATTTTGGAAAAGAGTAAATAAAATCCAGGACTTATCTAAAAAGACAGGTGGTACCCTTTGTGTGATCATGTTCTTTTTGAGTCTTTGTATGTAAATAAAGCTTGTAAATAGTGCTGCTTATTTTACTGATGTTACGTGTAAATGGAACTGAGTGGTGGTGAGTTGTTGGCAAAAAAAAATCTAACCACTTTTGTATTTAGTATTCTGTGCTACCGGCTGATTGTGTATGAGCAAAATATTCTATACAACCTTTGGATTGTGTATGTATTTTGTGTGAAATGGATGTTGAGGAATATAATAAAGTTTCATAAAGATGTGTTACATTTATTTGTTTCATTTTTAATGGTGAAAAAATATTGTGATATTACTCTCTTACATACAAATTAAGCTAAAATTATGTGTTTTACCTGTTATGTTAAATTATATGTTCAAACGTTTAGGGTCCATAAGATTTTTTTTTGTAAGTTTTTTGAAAGAAGCCTGCACTTATTTGACCAAAAATACACTAAAAACTATGGAAGCCCATTTTATGCAATTCTGACTTTTTTTTCTAGAAAATCATCTCGAAATGATATTTTCAGAATATCACGCAATTCTGAGTTTATATCTGGCAATTCTGACTTCATGATTTGCAATTACGAGTTTATATCACGCAATTCTGAGAAAAAAAAAAGATTTGTGAGTTTATATCTCAATTCTGACATTTGCGAGTTTATATCACGAAATTCTGAGAAAAAAAGTAAGATTTGTGAGTTTATATTTCAAAATTCTGACTTTATAACCTGCAATTACGAGTTTATATAACGCAATACTGACTTATTTTTTTTCAGAATTGCGAGTTTATATTCCGAGTTTAACACGCAATTGCTAGTGTATATCACACAGTTCTGAGAAGAAAATAATATTTGCTTAATATCTTAACAATTCTGACTTAATAACTCGCAATTCTGTGTTTGTCATGCAGTTCTGGAAAAAAAGATTTGGGAGTTAATATCTTGCAACTTGCAATTCTGACTTAAAGGAGAAGTCCACTTCCAGAACAACAGGTTACAAATAATTTACCCCCTTGTCATCCAAGATGTTCATGTCTTTCTTTCTTCAGTCGTAAAGAAATTATGTTTTTTGAGGAAAACATTTCAGCATTT
>JAHKKF010535801.1:0-31549 GCA_019740295.1 Labeo calbasu | reverse complement strand
GCTCAGATGTCGGGAGTAAATGACGATCACTATGTTCATTATTACATCCAGCAACAACACCTCAGTCGCTCAATCTGAGATATTCTTGTCTAATTTACGTCCCTGCTCCAGCATGAAACAATGGAGGTTGGACTATTACAGCTGATCTGAGGTAAGATGCTCATGTCAATCAACTATCGTGGGAGCGGTCACACCGACAGACATCTGAGAATGGTTTGATTTGAAAAAGGGGATATTATTTTTACAGATTAATAAAAAAACACTACATGGATTTTTATCAGATTTATAGGGTAGATTTGTACATACATAGCCAACACACATTAATGTTAAAACAACATGTAAAAGTGAAGTTTGCATCTGATGAACCCTTTAAGATATTAGCCTGATATTTCACCTACCTGACTATAAATTATAAGAAGAAACACAAATGTTTGTTAGGTTTTTACCCTGGAAATCTTGGTTCAATTTGGCTAACCACAAACGCCTTTTGTTCCTATTTTTTCCCAGTCCAACCGATAAGTACAGCCAAAAAACATGACGATAATTGACCATTTTAAGCAGCAATAATCAGCAAAAATATGCGAGTTTCTTTTGGTTCAGTGGCATTGTTTACATTCAGTGGTGCCAAATATGGCCGATTAATGACGCGTTGTGAAAACACTCTATTAGTCAGCTGTTCACACTGTAAATATGGCCATTTTGAGAGTGGTGGAAGTTGCATGCGTGAATTATCTGCATCTGTGCGTCTCTCTCTACAAACAAGCTGTGAGTTTAATTACGTTGACAGCAAGTTTCTGTGCTTCTGAATGTTTCTTCGATTTGTGTGTGAGCGGTGAGTGTTTGTGTGTCAATGAAAGTGGCACATTAATATACAAACTCACTTGGAACTTGGGCAAATGGGGAAACTGATTTGAGTGACTCTGACAAGGGCCAAATAGTGTGGTTAAAGGAAGAGAACATTCCGCTTTTTTTGAAAATAGGCTCATTTTCCAACTTCCCTAGAGTTAAACAGTTGAGTTTTACCGTTTTCGAATCCATTTAGCCGATCTCCCGGTCTGGCGGTAGCACTTTTAGCATAGTTTAGCATAAATCATTGAATCTGATTAGACTGTTAGCATCTCGTTCAAAAATGAACACTAAAAAAGACTACTTCTGTAGTTACATCGTGTGCTAAGACCCACGGAAAATGAAAAGTTGCGATTTTCTAGGCTGATATGGCTAGGAAGTATACTCTCATTCCGGCGTAATAATCAAGGAACTTTGCTGCCGTACCATGGAAATACCTGGCACCTGAAAATAGGCTAACTTGCACAGGGAGACTATTTTCAGGTGCTGCGTAATATCATTGCGCCTGCTGCACCCATGGTACAGCAGCTTTTCATTTTCCATCAGTCTTAGTACACAATGTAACTACAGAAGAGTCAAGTTTTAAATAGGAAAAATATCAAAATATTTGGTCATTTTTGAGCAAGATGCTAACAGTCTAATCAGATTCAATAAACTATGCTAAGCTATGCTAAAAGTGCTACCGCCAGACCCGGAGATCGGCTGGATGGATTCGAAAACGGTAAAACTCAACTGTTTAACTCTAGGGAAGTTGGAAAATAAGCCTATTTTCAAAAAAAGTGGAGTGTTCCTTTAAACGACTGGGTCAGAGCATCACCAAAACGGCAACTCTTGTGGGATATTCTCAGTGTGTGGTTAGTACCTACCAAAACTGGTGCAAGGAAGGACAACCAATAAACCGGTGTCAGAATCATGGACACCCAAGACTAACAGATGCTCACTTTTGAGGAAATATTCAGGACTTTTCTCCATATAGTGGACTTCAGTGGGAGCCAACGGGTTGAAAGCCCAAACTGCAGTTCCAATGCAGCTTGAAAGGGCTCCACGTGATCCTAGCCGAGGAATAAGGTTCTTATCTAGTGAAACGATCGGTCATTTTCCAAAAAAAAAAAAAAACTATATATATATATATATATATATATATATACTTTTTAACCACAAATGCTCATCTGTTACATCACGGAATCATGTAGGAAAGGTAAGGCATGGTTAGTTCATGGTTAGTTGTCTGTGTACTCTGGTTCGAAAAGGTAGGGTAGGGCGAAAAACTCATTTAAACATTTAATTTTCTTCTCCAACCTCAAAATCATCTGATGTCATTGTTTTGCTTTTTTTTTGTATAGGTTATTTGACATTCTTTGCACATTTGCTTTGATAACACTGGGTTGGTACTTTTGCCGACATTACCTGCCAGCAGGTCTGCATGACCTTTTCAACGTGACTACGTAATGCGTAAAGTCAAGCTAGTGTAAGACGAGCATTTGTGGTCAAAAAGTATATATATACAATATTCGACATTTAAAGTGGATCAAAACCTTTCATCAAAGTTGTCCTAAAAAACAATTTTTAGAAAATGACCAATCGTTTCGCTAGATAAGACCTTTATTCCTCAGCTGGGATCGTGTAGAGCCCTTTGAAGCTACTGCATTGAAACTGCATTGGCTCCCATTGAAGTCCTGAAATGTTTTCCTCAAAAACCTTAATTTCTTTTCAACTGGAGAAAGAAAGGCATGATCATTTTGGATGACATGGGGGTGAGTAAATTATCAGGAAATTTTATTCTGGAAGTGAACTAATCCTTTAACATGGCCATGTGTGCGTCAGAGTGGACCATCGAGCAATGAAAGAAGGTTGCCTGGTCTTGGTCTTGCCTGGCCAGGTAAGTGTGTGTTGTACACCCCTTCATGGCGATAGTGTTTCCTGATGGCAGTGCTCTCTTTCAGCAGAATATACACATATGAATTGACTGCATTTGATTTTCTCATTCTACAGAATTTACAAAGGCAACATATTTGCTTCCTTTTCCTGGGAATCAATTTGAGAATCAGTATGTAAATCTTCAAGATATGGTTTGCCATTTTGCCTATTTCCAGTACTGTGCACTCAAAATATCTTAGTCTCACGTCAATAAAATAAGTTAATCACTTATAGGTCTTTGTACACTAAGGATAAGTGACAGTTATCTTGCTATTAATGGTGTTAATGCTTAAAATCAATAGCCTCTTTGTTGTTCCGAGGGATTTCACAATAATCTGAAAGTTTTAGTTATTGCCACATGAACTTCAACCTCTGGTGTGTCATATTTTGTTAACATCGTCTTTCTTTAGGAGATGGCTAGTTTTTCATTAAACCTTTAAACATTAATGAAAGATTTGCATGTCATGTGACGTTTTATTTAAACTTGTCAAAGATATTTGATCTTTGTAGGCATTCCTGCGATATCTTCAGTGACTAAATCCTATTTCTTGTTAATGTTGACACTCTTAATCTGAGACAATTACCAGGTGTGTGGCAGGAATATAATGCAATATTTGTTTAAATGCATTATTTGAATACAGCTGAAGTCAAAAGTTTACATACACCTTGTAGAATCTGCAAAATTATTAGTATTATTAATACTGACATGATTAAGATATTTTACATGAAAGTAATTCACTTATAGTCCACAAGAGAAAATAATAGAATTTATAAAAATAAAAATGAAATGAAAAATGAAGAGTTTACACACATTTGATTCTTAATACTGTGTTATTACCTGAATGATCCATAGCTGTGTTTTTTTGTTTAGTGATTGATTAGTGATGAGTTGTTCATGAGTCCCTTGTTTGTCCTGATTCTGAACAGTTAAACTGCCTGCTGTTTTTCTGAAAAATCCTTCAGGTCCCACAAATTCTTTGGGTTTTCAGCATTTTTGTGTATTTGAACCCTTTCCAATAATGACTGTATGATTTTGAGATCCATCTTTTCACACTGAGGACAACTGAGGGACTCATATGCAACTATTACAGAAGGTTAATACCTAAGGTATCTTCTGTAACTTCTGAAGGGCAGAAAATTCTGTTTAAAGGTTTTCACACCCCTCACTCTTGATGCATTGTTTTTCCTTCTGAAGCATCAGTGAGCGTTTAAACCTTCTGTAATAGTTGCATATGAGTCCCTCAGTTGTCCTCAGTGTGAAAAGATGGATCTGAAAATCACACAGTCATTGTTGGAAAGGGTTCAAATACACAGAAATGCTGAAAAGACATAGTTTGTTGGACCTAAAGGGTTTTCTCTTGTGGACTATATGTAAATGTCTTTTATGGGACAAATCTGATTCAGGTCTGTACTATTTCAAAAATAACATGCATTTTGTATGATTCCTCTTATTTTGATACAATAATGTTAAATATATGTCTACTGTGTTTAAGTCTCTTCACAAACTTTTAATTCCTTAGTATACCTTGCATAAGCTGTGTAAATGACAAATAAATGAGGTGAACAAATTTAACCATCATGTAGATTCCTGAAGTGAGGTTTCATTGGGTGACAGTGAACTTGTTGATCTAGAGATGATATATAAGGACGTCTGACGTAGTGAGACAGATAATGAGACAAATGATAAAGGCAGTACTAGATAAGCACTGTCAATAGCTTCTTCAGTTGTTAATTTAATCACTGCATCCAGTAGTAGTTGCCCCTTTCCCTCCTCTGATAGTGTCCTCTGAAGACAATTCCAAAACATTTGACTAAAAACTTCTGAGTAGCCAATTAAAATCCACTTAAGCTATCTGTTATTAACAGACCAGATTAACATTTGAAAGGGTTTTAAAATTTGGTTTAGTCACTGCTTGTTAAATTGACATGTTCCATATGTTTTATAACATATGAAGTACTCAGTTTTACTATTAGCTGACTCTTATTAGTCCCAATACCAGTTATTTTGGTCTTTATATTGGTACCATTCAAAAATGTGAGATCAGTAAGATTTTTTTTTTAACTTAAAAAAAGCTTACATTTTTATTTTATCAATACCTTTATTTAGCAAGGAGGTTAAGTCATTTAATTGTTGCAAAAAGGCGCCAATAGCCTAGTGGGCAGTGTGCAACTGTATAACGCTGTTGTGTTGCGGGTGTCCCGAGTTCGATCCCAGCTCGAGAACCTTTCCCGATCCCACCCCCTTTCTTTCTTTCTCTCCCTCACTTCACTTCCTGTCTACTCTACACTATCCTATCTTAATAAAGGCAAAATGCCAACAAACAAAGAAAACATTGTTGCCAAAAAAACTGAAAATAAATGCTGTTCTCGAACTTTCTATTCATCACAAATCCTGAATTATTAAGCAGCACATTGTTTACAACAATGATAATAAATGTTTCTTGAGTAGTAAATCAGCATATTAGCATAATTTCTGAAGAATCACGTGACTGAAGACTAAAGTAATGGCTGTTGAAAATTCAGCTTTGCCATCGCGGAATAAACTACATCTTACCAACCCCAAACGTTAACAGTTTATATGGATAATAGTTATTTCAGATAAAGGCATCAAATATTTTAAGTTTTGAGATAGTCTTTTTATTTACTTGGCACCGGATCCCAGGTGAAGTCATCTAATCACATTTACGGTGTGCAATGTGTTTGAATCCATGAAACATAACGGATGCACTGCCTGCGAAGGTCAGGGAACGACCATTGGACTTTAGTGATAACCACCTGTTGAGTTTCGGGGTGTAAAATCCAAAAGCGAGACATGCTCAAGAGAGGGGAGGGCAAACTGAGCCTATAAATGACCCATCGCTTCTTTTAAAACAACATTTCATGTCACTGCTGCAGTCTCGCTCTCCATGGAAAAATTGTCTCAGCTCACGAAACAATAAAACCTGGATATTTCTTTTAATTTTGCAGCCAACACATTTTGAAAACAACTAAATAAAGCAGAGAAACATATAAGACATACTCTACTGCGGATGATCTTGACGTCTGTTTAGGCTAATCTAAAGCAGCCATGGATCCGATTATTGAAGTCGTTGCTTTATGTCTAGGCTTTATTGGTTGGATAATGGTTGGCGTCGCAATTCCGAACCGTTACTGGAAAGTATCGTCTTTAGATGGGACTGTAATCACTACAGCAACCCTTTATGAGAACCTGTGGATGTCCTGCGCCACGGACTCGACGGGAGTGCACAACTGCCGTGAATTCCCTTCTCTACTCGCCCTGTCTGGTAAGACAAAATCACCATACCTTAATAATATTTTATTCATGTAGCAGCTTGATGAATGTAATTTTGGCGGAAACTTTGGTTGCCATTTTAAATAATAATAATTTATTAATCTCAGTTGTAGCAACTTGATAAATAAATGTAATTTTGGCGGAAACTTTGGTTACCATAAATTTTTTTTCCACGCAACTCGCATGTGTTTTGGAATAAACCAATTCTTTCTTTTCTTTATGTCTTATTTATGTGTTTAATTATGTCTAAATATATTCATTTATTTTAAATAAACAAAGTTGCGACGTTTATATATTTATTCTTTCTTATCTATTTATTTTTCAGTCCAGTACTTGTTTTATATTCATTTGACGTTTTTTTTCTTTCTTTCCTTCTTTCGTTTTAATTTATTTTGTTTATATATTTCTTTTTATTTATTTGTTTAGTGCTATTTACATTTGTGTATTTTCTTTGCCAGCCAGCTGTTTTTTATTTCATAAATAAATTATCTTCCTTCTTACTTTTTTAATTTATTTATCCTTTCCCTATTTTATTTTTTTGTTTATTTATTAGTTTGCTATTTACATTTATGAATTGTCTTTGTCAGACATTTATTTATTGATTTATTTATTTATCTATCCAGTAATTCTTTTAAATTCATTTGACTTTCCTTCCTTCTTTCTTTTTATTTATCCTTTCCCTATTTTATTTGTATTTTTTGTTTATTTATTAGTTTACTATTTACACTTATGAATTGTCTTTGTCAGACATTTATTGATTTATTTATTTATCTATCTAGTAATTAAAATCATGTGACTTTCCTTGCTTTCCTCCTTCTTTCTTTTTATTTATTTGTTTATTTATCATTTCAATATTTTTGTTTATTTATCTGTTTGCTATTTATTTATGCATTTTCTTTGTCAGCTTTAATTATTTATTTATTCTGCCTTTTAATTATTTTTATACCCATTTGACTGACTTTTTTATGCAGTTCATTGCAGTAATGTAATTATTTTAGATATAATCCTATGTATTTCTCAGCTCTTTTGGTATGTTAATTAATATTGTAATATAATGATAAATATTTCTGTTTCATCAGGTTATATCCAGGCGTCTCGGGCTCTCATGATCGCGGCAGTGGTGTGTGGCACATTCGGTGTGCTGGCCACTCTCATCGGCATGCAGTGTTCGAAGGCCGCTGGTGACAACGAAGTACTGAAAGGCAGAATCGCCGGTGTCGGAGGCGCATTTTTCCTGCTGCAGGGTAAGTCACATTACTAATTAAACTCAACGATGACTGGAATCTTCTTATGGTACATGTGCTTTTCAGGCAAACAGCTAAGCTATCTTTAGGAGTTCTTATCAGATTCACATTCCGAACGCTTTATTGCTATTGTATCTGTTAATCTTTATGTTTATTAATCCCATCCAAAGGTTTCTGCACGATGATATCAGTATCGTGGTACGCGGCCAACATCACTCAGGTGTTCTTCGACCCGTTGTATCCTGGCCAAAAGTGAGTGCTCTGTGGACAACTAAAAGTCAAATGCTGCCTCCTGCTGTTTTATTTAATACTCAGCTACTACTCTCATCAAACACCTGTTTGTGGTGCTCAGTTTTAGAATGTATTAAACTAAGAACTAAGCTGCAGTCTGCAACTGTGATTTATTATGTGTGAGTTTGTATGATAGAAACTCCTGAATATTGTGTAGTCTAGTGTGGTGGTTGTGTTTATGAACTTAAATTAGTTTGACTAAACTTATGTACGTCAGACTGAACATGTTGTTATTTTTGTGACGTGCTATAGGTATGAGATCGGAGAGGGTTTATACATCGGCTGGGCCTCCGGTATTCTTGCCATCTGTGGTGGATCTTGTCTCATGTGCTCCTGCAAATTAGGCAAAAAGGAGAAGACGTAAGTTTCTTTGTTTACACTCACTCATGTGCTTCTTTCTTTTTTCTATAAGACCATTTCGCTAGATGTAAACAACACTGGTCCAGAAGCGCTTCCTGTTTTTTTGTTTTTTATTTTTTTTATTTCACATATACAAATCCAGTTAAATGTTATGTTGGTTGTAGTTTTTTGTGATGTTTGTGTAAAGTAAAAAAAAAAAAAAAGAAACAGGAAGTGTATCGGGACATGTATGTTTACATCTAGCGAAATGGTCTATAAAACTTTCCTATACCATTTTGCCCATTCTTATTATTTTATGCATTGTGCATGTGTTTGGGAGCGTGTTTCTTACATTCTGCTTCTTCTCTAGTAGTTACTACCAGCCCACGCGTGAAACCATTTACTCAGCGTCCGCATCCAGGAGAGACGGTCAGAGCACTTATGGAAGAAATGCCTATGTCTGAATGAAGCAATTCTGGTCAATTTCATGGCCAAACAAATGTAACGTTAATAGTCGACTGTTAATATTCTGTCTAGTGATGTTTTATCAGTGCAATTATGTAAATATTTTTACAGTCCTAAACGCACAGGTGGTTTTGTGGCCACCTAGGAATAAGTCATTAATCAAGTAAAATGTTACCGTGTCGGTTTTGCTGTGCAAAAACACCTCAGAGAACATTATACAGATTGAAAGAGTTGAAATTGATTTTGTTGCCGTTACATAAATCAGGATTTTAAAAGAAGATTTATATGTTAATTATCTTGTCTCCATTTATTTGTACAAATGACTCTGTTTTATATAATGTGTTTTATACAAATATTAAACAAACATGACATGCCATTATGTATTTGGCCATATTTTATTGTTTGACCCAACTCACACGAACTACAATAATACAGCATGTCATATTTTATTGTATTCTCCATTCTTACAAAACTGTACACTATTTAATAAAATGCTGTATTATTTTAGTCTGGTTTTGCATATCAATAATAATAACAGCAAATTAACTACAGTTGTGAAAGCCATGATTACCATGGTAAATATTTGAAAAGGTCTATTCTATTCTATTCTATTCTATTCTATTCAAGTTTCTTATACTGTTCCAGATTAATGTACGCTACCAGTCAAAAGTTTTTTAATGTTTTTTTTAAAGAAGTCTCTTCTGCTCACCAAGCCTGCATTTATTTGATCCAAAAAACAGCAAAAGCAGCATCATGAAATGTTTTTTGATTTTTAAGTTACATTTTCAGCATCATTACTTCAGTCTTCAGTGTCACACGATCCTTCAGAAATCATTCTAATATGCTGATTTGCTGTTCAAGAAACATTTAATATTATTATTATCAATATTTAAAACAGTTGAGTACATTTTTTCAAGATTCTTTGATGAATAGAAAGATCCAAGATCAGCATTTATCTGAAATAAAAAAAAAAACTTTTGTAACATTATACACTACACATTCAAAAACTTGGAGTCAGTATATATATATATATTTTAATTTTATTTATTTATTTATTTTTGGGAAATAAATTATGCAAATTAATTACTATTATATATCAAGGATGCTTTCAATCGATTAAAAGTGTTAATAAAGGCATTTTTGATGTTGCAAAATATTTATATTTTAGATAAATAACTTTCTATTTATCAAAGAAGCCTGAAAAAATTCTACTCCACTGTTTTCAACATAATAATAATAATAATACATTTTTTATAATCAGCAAATCAGAATATTAGAACGATTTCTGAAGGATCAGGAGTAATGATGCTAAAAACCATCTTTGAAATCACAGGAATAAATCAAATTTTAAAATTATTAAGTTATTTTAAATAGTAAAAATATTCCAGAATTGTATTCCAGAATTGTACTGTTTTTGCCATATTTTAGATCAAATAAATACAGGCTTGGTGAACAGAAGAGACATTCCTTTAAAAAACATTAAAAATCGTACTGTTCAAAAACTATTGACTGATAGCGTATTATTCTCCAGTAATAATGATAACTTGGCATTTTGATGGAAACCATTGTTACTATTTTCCTATTCTGTTCTTTTAATCTCTATTCTATTCATCTATTTTATAATGCTGTAAAACAGTATAAATAGAACAGAATATAATAGGTCCAAATACACAAACCATGAAATCCCTTTATTTTTGGAGAGGATGTTATTTGACACTCAAATAATGACACTAAAATAATAACTCAAATAATAACCATGTTTATCATGGTAAATATTCGAAAATTTCTTACACTGCCTTAATTTTTATTTTCTTTTAAATGAGAACTACATTACGTGTGGTGTGGTATTTTGGTGGAAGGTTAACAGGGAACATTTTGTAAAGTTCTGTTCTGTTCTTAGTTCTATAATACTGTAACAACATAATAGAATAGAATAGAATAGAATAGAATAGAATAGAATAGAATAGAATAGAATAGAATGTTAACCATGGTAACGACGGGTTCCTTTATCATCGAGACTAAAAGCCAAGCGAGAATAGACTTTTCATCTGAAGTAAATGATGGGTCATATCATGTACCAGTCCATTGCAGGACGTGGGCGTGTCCGTCCAGTGCGCTAAAATAATTCGGCCAATGGGACGGGACCACGTTTGTCGGCAAACACGGATGTGTGCAGCCAGTCACCGCGCTGAAATGTAGGGCGATTTGAATTGTACACCCAGGAGGTTTCAACAAGAGCAGACTTCCTAAAGTACGCGACCGACAGCTGTTGTGCACGGTCACTGTTACACTGGGCTAAGAAACTCCCTGTCAATTACAATACACGTTTTTTTACGTCCGCAGTCGGCATAGTGTAGATTATTGAGAGACATACGGAACTAGTTTCGCATTCCTTTATTCCACTCGGACATATTTATAACCCGGACAACAGAAACATCTCCTTCTTGCCAAGTATGCCGGATATGTCGCTGTTATGATGATCTGAGTATAAATACTCTTTCTGTCCTATTGCGCGTTGTGAAACACAGTGGAACGACACACGGTTGTACATCGGGGTGTGATAAATGTCATCATGGAGTCGGGACGGCGGAGAGGTTTGAGCAGTGTCCTGTCCTCCCTGTCTCTGCTCTGTGTGGTCCTGGACCTACAGTTGGACGGTGAGATTTCACTTTTCATTCACACCTCAGGTCTTACTTATGTTTAAAAGAAATCCGTTGTTCCAGAATATTTTTTTTTTTTTTTTTTTTTTGCTTTGTTTTGTTTTTTTCCCCAGTTGTCTGGTGAGTACTATAGTATTACCATGTTTTTTGGACAAGGACCATGGTAATACTATGGTATTCTTTGAAGTATCACCTAAAAACATGGTACAGGAATATAGCAATAATGAAATATATATATATATATATCAGAATACTATGATGCCATCGTCTGCTACTCTAATTCTGCCATGGTACAGGTGCTCAACAGGAAGTGTCAAGGAAGAAGTCTTTCAAATAATAGTATTAAGTCGTACTGACTTTAAAACTTAGTATGATGCCTATCTAGACAGCATTTTGATGCCCTCTGATACCCAAGTATACTGTCTAGGTTGAAAAAAAATCTAAATTTAAATTGAATTAAGTTAAATTACTCTTGCTTTAGAATCTGACTTTGGTCAAACAAAGAAGCACCGTAATACTACCATGTTATTTTTGTATATTTAACGTGGTAACACCATGATTTGTGACAAGATTTATTTAGTTTGTTTTTAATTAATGTTTGCATTGTTGTGACAACTAAACATATAATGATCATCTACCTTGTCTCTGGAGTTGATAATATCATACATTCAAAGATGTTAAAGATCTTTATTGGTTAATGTTGATACAGAAACCATACTAGAGTAAGTAAAGGTGGTAGTTATTCATTTTAGCTTTTGTTTTCCACAACAACTACTTTCACTTTTGTTTCGCCAGTGTTCACTGAAGCTTGAATGCAGTGGAATGTCAAGTTGAATTGCCTTTAAAGGGGTCATCGGATGCAAACTTCACTTTTACATGTTGTTTGAACATTATTGTGTGTTGGCAGTGTATGTACACATCTACCCTATAATGATAAAAATCCATGCAGTGGTTTTTAATTAATCTGTAAAAAAAATATCCCCTTTTTCAAATCGAGCCATTCTCAGATGTCATCACACCGACAGAGGCCGCTCCCACAATAGTTAATTGACATGGACGTCTTACCTCAGCTCAGCTGTCACAGTCCGACCTCCATTGTTTCGATGCTGGAGCAGGGATGTAAGTTAGACAAGAATATCTCAGATTGAGCGATTGAGGTGTTGTGTTGCTGGATGCAATAATGAACGTAGCTCAGATTTACAGCGGCTCAGATTTACTCCCGACATCTGAGCCGCTGAAGATGCAGTGGATTACATTTGTTTGTGAAGGGAATGCCCCTCCCGATCTACATAAATGCGTCTATGTTTGCGTAAATCATTTGTGATTCAGCTTCACTTACAGCAGAAGTGAGTATAAGTTTTTTTTTATCAATCTCTGCAATCACCTTTCCTAATAACGTGCTAGTTAGCAAGTTTCGTGGCTAAACGCGCTAAATGCGGCTAAAGTAGACAATCTCTCAGAGCAGCAGAGAGAACAAAGGGGCAGGGCAAGCAGAGCTCATTTGCATTTAAAGGAACAATCCCTCAGAATGGGATGATTTTTGCGGAGCCCATTTTGACGAGGTAAAAAGGATGTTGTTTTACACAACCACTGAGAATTTTTATAAAGTATATTATAGACCTTTCATTAAGACCCTAAAGAATCATATCAATTTGTGGAAAATGGACATCTGATGACCCCTTTAAGAGTTTAGTTTAAGTTTCATTTAAATTTAAGGCATGTAAACTCAATCCGTTCAGGCAGATGGAGGGTTTTCAAAGCTGCCTCAAAAAGCAGAACTATTATGAAAATTCAGCAGGTGTCATGTTTAAGTGACCTGTCTCTTTATTTCAGGTGTGTTAGGAGCAACACCTGTTGAGATTGAGCATCATCTGGAAATGGGCCGTAAACTGCTGGCAGCCGGACAGCTGGCTGAGGCCCTGTCTCACTATCATTCAGCTGTGGGTAAGACTATATACACAAACACGGTGACATATTAAACCTACACTACCGTTCAAAAGATTTTTTAAAGAAATTAATGCTTTTACTTAAGAAAAGATGCATAAAATTGACATGTGAAGACATTTATACTGTTACACATGATTTATTTTTTAAGCAAATGCTGTTCTTTTGAACCTTTTATTAATCAAAGATGAGAAAATCATGATTTCCTCAAAAAATATTAGGCAGCACAACTGTTAGACTGGAGTAATGATGCTGAAAATTCAGCTTTGCCATCTCAGGAATAAATTAAACTTTTAAATCTTTTAAACTAAAGAATTTAAAAAAAAAGAGAAAAATTCTTTTTTTTTTTGTTAAAAAAAAAAAAAAAGCGAAACATTTACAAACAATGCAGTTAAATTTTATTGTTTTACTTGATGTTAATTAGTATTAAAATGCATTTAGATTCAGGTTACGCAGATGATTTTTGACCCTGGACCACAAAACCAGTCTTAAGTTGCACGGGTATACTTGTAGCAATAGCCAAAAATACATTGTATAGATTAAAATTTTACATTTTTTTTCTTTAATGTCAAAAATCATTAGGATATTAAGTGAAGATCATGTTCCATGAAGATATTTGGTAAATTTCCTACCATAAATATTTTTTATTAGTAATATGCATTGCTAAGAACTTAATTTGGACAACTTTAAAGGTGATTTTCTCAATATTTAGATTTTGCACCCTCAGATTCCAGATTTTCAAATAGTATCTGAAATATTGTCCTATCCTAACAAACCATACATCAATGGAAAGCTTATTTATTCAGCTTTCAGATGATGTATACATTTAAATTTCAAAAAATTGATTGGTGACTTGTTTTGTGGTCCAGTGTCACATTTAAAATAAAACAAAGATGCAGTTCATTAACAAATACAAATGTTTTAATCAGAGGGTGACTCTAAGAACTACCTGACATACTACAAACGGGCCGCCGTTTTCCTGGCTATGGGAAAGTCCAAGTCAGCACTTCCTGACCTGACCCAGGCCATACAGCTCAAGCCAGACTTCCTTGCTGTGAGTTTGTTTTTGCTGCTGCGATATCAAATTAAGTTTTAGGTGGCAGTACTGTATTTGCATGTTTATGGTGTGTGTGCGCCTGTGTGTTATCAGGCTAGACTGCAGAGGGGTAATATCCTACTGAAACAGGGAAGTACTCAGGAGGCCAGAGAAGACTTTCTAGCAGTGGTGAGTGAAACAATTCCCTTATTCTTTTAAGACCTGCTAACTTCATTCTCAAACCAGATCACGTTCTGAATCTGCTTGGTGCGCTGTTTCTGTTCTCCTGCCTATTGCTTTGTTAACATTTCTCTTTTGCAGCTGAAGCGTTCCCCGGACCACGAGGAAGCGCATGATCAGCTCCGCAAGACCGAGGAGCTGGAGGTACTCCAGGAAGAGGCACATGAGGCCCATCATCGTGGAGACTACATCACTACAGTCCAGGTGCTGGAGAAAGTCATAGAGGTGAGTTAGTCTGGAGATCAAAAATGCACATGCAGCAAGCAGTCTTAAGTCGAACAGGTATATTTGTAATAATGTATTTTGTATTGTATGGTTCAAAATTAAAAAAAGCCATTAGGATATTAAGTAAAGATCATGTTCCATGAAGATATTTTGTTAATTTCCTACTGTAAATATATCAAAACTTAATTTTTGATTAGTAAAATGCATTGCCAAGGACTTCATTTGGACAACTCTAAAGGCAATTTTAGACTTTAAACTCAATATTTAGATTTTTTTTTTTTTGAACCCTCAGATTTTCAGATAGTTGTATCTCGACCAAATATTGTCCTATCCTAACAAGCTTATTTATTCAGCTTTCAGATGATGTATAAATCCCAATTTCAGAAAATTTACCCTTATAACTGGTTTTGTGGTACAGAGTCACATTTAATGTATACTGTCAAGCTTAAAAAGGGACCCAAAAATTAGCATAAAAGTAATCTATAGAACTTGTGTGACTTCTGAATCCGCACAGTAGCTTTGTTTAAGTAAGAAACCCAAAATTATACTAATGTTCAAATGGTAAAATATTGGTTGGTAAAATATTTTATTTTAAGGTGTCCTTATTACAGTGTAATTATACATTTAAGTACTGAGTAATATTAATTAACTACATGTATTTAGGGTTAGGATTCGGGTTTGGCTTAGGGTTACTTGCATGTAATTAACAAGGACACCTTAAAATGACCTTAAAAGTTAATGTTAAATTCTAATACGCTGATTTGATGCTCAAGAAACATTTCTCATAATCAGTGTTGAAAACAGTCGCATTTCTTAATAGTTTTTTGTTAAAACTATAGAAATTTTTTGAACAGGATTCTTTGATGAATAAAACATTCAAAAGAACAGTATTTATTTAAAAATAAACATGTAGCATTATAAATTTCTTTACTATAGCTTTTGTTTAATTTCATGTATCCTTACTGAAAAGTATTTTAATGGTATTAATTCATTTATTTACTGAAAATATTAAAGTTTTGGACTATGTTTAAATGAAGTATTCTTTAAGAATTTAACATGTTATCATTTATCACTTCTCTTATATGAGCTGTTGAAATGAATGGCCCTACAAATAAAATACAAAAACAAACTACATAAGCTCATCATGTCTCTGGATGTTCAAAAACTCAGTGTGTATGTTTAGTTGTCATCTAGCTTTGTTGTAGTCATCTTCTCTTTGTTTTTTTTCAGCTCTCTCCTTGGGACCCGGAGTCTCGAGAGCTAAGAGCCGAATGCTACATCCGACTCGGGGATCCACGGAAGGCCATTATGGACCTGACGCCAGCAACGCGTCTTCGAGCGGACAACCGAGCAGGCTTTCTGAAACTCAGTCAACTCCATTACAGTTTGGGCGAACATCATGACTCGCTTAAGTATGCCATTCAGTATGAATGACAGCCGCATTCTTTGGTTATTAAATCATACAGAAAGTATTAAAGCATCTTCTGTAAGCCGGTTCTAGAGTCAAACCTTTACAGTTGTCAATGGCACACACTGACTTGTGTGCATGTAGTTATATAGTAGTGATAATATAACAATCTCGTATGACGTTAAAAAGAAAGTTGTCTTTTTCTTTTGCAGCTGTTCACTGTGTGTTTCCCTCTTTGTTTTTGTTTTCAGTCAGGTCCGTGAGTGTCTGAAGCTGGATCAGGATGATAAGGAGTGTTTCGCTCACTACAAACAGGTCAAGAAGCTCAGCAAGCAGCTGGACTCTGCAGAAGAGCTGATCTCAGAACAGAGGTGCTGAAAACTTCCTTGTCACTTCTAGAAATGACCTTTAATTAGGCTTACCTAACTCAAATTCATTTCTGAGCCATTTCCAGGGTTCCTGCGGGTCCTTAAAAAGTCTTAAATTTAGTTGTATCAAATGTAAGGTCATAAAAAGGTCAATAAAATAAAACAAGAAAGTCTTAATAATGATTAAGAGGTCTTACATTTTAGGCACGGGAAGACCAGAATTGCGATACAGCTTAGTGTGACGATTACACTTCAAAAGGCTATGATTTCATTTAATGAAATTAACATGAGCGCTACACGTTTAAAGTCTGGTGCTGAGCTGCTTTGTGTACTGCCCTTACTGGAAACACATGTCTGCAGTTCTGAAAGCGCCATCTGCTGGCAGAGATTGAATGTGGATTTTCAATAAGACTGTTGTTTTGAGTAGGGTATTATTACAATACAGGAGGCTGTAGTTTTTAGGACCGCATTTCTAGGACCCTGTAGGGGTATTTTATTTTATTTTATTTATTTATTTGTTGTGTGTATGCATTAACAGCTCATACTATTTATAGCACTTGCTATTCAATTCTGTAAATTATTATTTTTAAGGAAATACTGTATGTAGTTGTTTAAATGTATACACTTATTGTCCTAACCAACTCCTAACCCTAAATTTACCCCTGGGTAACCCTCTTGAAATATTTAACCTAATTTATTTCAATATATTCTAGACTTCAGTTCATTAACCGCAGCACTTCATGTCTGATGTGTGACCCACTTAACAAAGTGCAGTAAACAGTAAAACAATTTCTGTACAAATTAGTGTGTTTATTAGTACTTTAATAAATGTAAAATAATTTGAATACAAATACTAATTTACAACATCCAGCAGCACAATGAACTGTTTTGGACAGCTAAATAGGCTAAATGGAGATTGGTGACACCCCCTCGAACACTCAAGTTTATGCCAGCTTTTACATTAAAAATAAGATGGAAAGATAAAAAAAGAATGCATTCATTACATTTTTTAAAATTATTATTTTAACATTTGTGGCCCTGGACCACAAAACCAGTCGTAAGTCACAGTGGTATATCTGTAGCAATGGCCAACAATACATTGTATGTGTCAAAATTATTTTTCTTTTATGCCAAAAATCATTAGGATATTAAGTAAAGACCATGTTCCATTAAGATATTTTGTAAATTTCCTACCGTAAATATATATATATATATAAACTTAATTTTTGATTGGTAATATACATTGCTCAGGAACCTCAGGAACCTCAGATTCCAGATTTTCAAATGGTTGTATCTCGGCCAAATATAGCCCTATCCTTACAAACCATACATCAATAAAAGCTTATTTTGACCCTTATGATAGGTTTTGTGTTCCAGGGTCACATTTATGTAAATGCAACTAATTTCTATGATGGTAAAGCTGAATTTTAGCAGCCATTTCTCCAGTCTTCAGTGTCACACAATCCTTCAAAAAGCATTCTAATATGCTGATTTGCTGCTCAAGAAACATTTCTGATTATTATCAATGTTAAAAAACAGTTGTTCTGCTTAATATTGTTGTGGAAACTACATTTTTAAGAATCATTTGATGAATAGGAAGATCAAAAAGAACAGCATTTTTTAAAAATAGAAATGGTGTAAGATTATAAATGTCACATTTAATCAATTTAATGTATATTTGTTGAATAAAAGTATTAATTTAAAAAAATATATAAATGAAATCTTACTGACTTGACTTTAAATGGTTTTATATCTCCATTAGTGTTCAAATGATTTCATAATTTATATTATTCCAGGCTTTGCAGTTCTGATTATTTATTAATTCTTTTGTCCTGTTTTTTCTCTTAAATGGCAGGTATCAGGAGGCCATTGAGAAGTATGAATCTGTGATGCGAACAGAGCCGAACGTGGCATTCTACACTAATAAAGCAAAGGAGAGAATCTGCTTCTGCTTAGTTAAAGTGTGTTCCTTTACTAAATTTAATTTAGTTATTTTGTCTAGCTGTGCTAGTAATCACCATTTATATGGTATAAACACTTTAGAGGTTAATAAGAATTAGAACACCAAAAGTCTGGTTTTACTGTCTAGCCTCACTAGTTATGTTTTTCTCTCCCCCTCTCTTGTGATTTCCTCAGATGAAGAGTGCTGAGGAGGCCGTAGACATTTGTTCAGAAGCCCACCAGAGAGAACCTCAGAATATCTACATCCTCCGGGACCGAGCGGAGGCCTACATCCTACTGCAGGAATATGAGAAAGGTAGTACAACACTCACTGACGACTATATAATGAATCAAATATTCTATATTTCAACTCATGTTTCTTCCTCTATTCCTCTTCATAGCTGTGGAAGACTATCAGGAGGCACGGGAGTTTGACCAGGAAAACCAGGAGATTCGTGAAGGTCTTGAACGAGCACAGAAGCTCCTCAAGCAGTCTCGCAAGAGAGATTATTACAAGATCCTGGGGGTCAGCAGGTAAGGCAATGATTAAGGATCAAAGTCCTGCCTTAAAAATTTTGCTGACAGTGTACCTCTTTATGTCCTGTTTTATGATAATAATGCAGAAAATATGGTCATAGGTTGTTGCTGGGACACTTGCGATAGTAGTAATGTATGTAGCATGTTTGCATATTTGTGTAAGCCAAAAGAAGGTTGGTTGACTGAAGTGCTTGTTTCTTGTCATTTGTTTTCAGGAGTGCCAACAAACAGGAAATCATAAAAGCGTATAGAAAGCTGGCTCAGCAGTGGCATCCTGATAATTTCCAGTCTGAAGCAGACAAGAAAGAGGCAGAGAAAAAGTTTATTGATATCGCATCAGCAAAGGAAGTGCTCACAGATCCAGGTAGGAAAATGTCAGATGACAGCAGAAACTAAATGAAACATGAAGACAAATTATTTTCGGTTCTTATCAATCTGTTACTGAAAATTTCTATTGTCAGCCCATTCAATCACAGAGAATCCCAGCAACACAAATGCAGCAGTTTATATAGCATGTATACATTTTTCTCTAATGTAATTGGTTATTTAAATGTGAAATTCAGCAACCCCCTATCCCCCCATCCCCCCCATCCCCTGGTTACTGGCAAAACATTTTTTTTTTTTATTACTTCAGCTTGTTACTCAAGTCATGGGTTGTTATGGGTATTTTTATATTCAGACAGGCAACTAGCCATCTTGTCCATATGCATCTGTTATTGCAGCACACTAATTAAAGGGTTGGTACATACTTTTTCTCAAAAGTATACAAATATTAGGCCTGCAAAAAAAGGAATATTAGTTATGATTAATAAAAAAAAATTACTTCTCAGTAACATTTTGTTTCAGCTTGTTTTATTCAGGGTTCCCACGGGTCCTTAAAATCCTTTAAAGTTTTGGGAATCTAAAAAAAACTATTTCAAGGCCCTGGAAAGTTTTTGAAAATAAACATACATAAGAACAGGTCCTTAAAAGTGCTTGAATTTATTTTGTGCAACAAGTTTTTTGGAAAAAATTCTGTATTATTCCCTCCAGTCCGCTAATGGTTTATTTTGCCAACACATCATGCCCTATGCATACTAGCTTGCTTGATTTATTTCTGTAGTTAGGGTGACCATATGCCCTCTTTTCCCTGGACACGTTCTCTTTTTGGACCTAAAAAATGCGTTCGGCCAGGACTTCTAAATCGCCCAAAATGTCCGGGATTTGGCTTTTGCTTTCTACAGACACCAGCAAATCCTTCAGCATGATTTGTCACTTCACTTGCCCAGGTGCAGAGCCAAATATTCTTCAGTTTTGTGCAAAACAGAAATACGACAAATAGAATATCAGATCTCTGTCATATGGCCAAAAAAAAAGCTTTTTTGCATAGTTGTGTTTGACAAATGGAAACTGTAACAATGTGTCCTACAAGGTAACACGATGTAACCTTGCTCTCACTTGAAATGGGTCCCCACATTAATTCCTTGAATTTGAGGGTGTTGGACCTGGAAAGTCATTGAAAGGTCCTTGAATTTGAAAATAACCAAACTGTGGGAACCCTGTTTATTGCTGGATGTACACTACTGCTCAAAAGTACGCCCAGCCAGGCTGCATTTATTTAATAATACAATAATTCAATAATAATACAGTAATACATTTAGTAAATAACAATTAGTTAATAAATACAATAATGTTGTAAAATATTGTTTCAATTTAAAATAGCATTTTTTAGTACTTTTCTCTAATATACACTACCAGACAAACATTTTTGAACAGTAAGATTTTCACTGTTTTTAAAATAGTCTCTTCTGTTCACCAAGCCTGCATTTATTTGATCCAAAGTACAGATAAAACAGTAGAACTTTGAAATATATTTACTATTTAAAATGACTGTTTTCTATTTGAATATATTTTAAAGTGTGATTTATTCCTGTGATCAAAGCTAAATTTTCAGCATCATTACTCCAGTCTTCAGTGTCACATGATTCTTCAGAAATTAATCTAATATGCCGATTTGCTGTTCAAGAAACATTTATTATTATTATTATTATTATTATATCAATATTTAAAACAGTTTAGTACATTTTGTCAGGATTCCAAAGTCCAAAAGTCCAAAATCCAGAGATCAGATATATATATGAATCAAATTAATGAATAAAATTAACACTTTTATTTGAAAAGATGCTTTAATTTGATCAAAAGTGATGACAAAGACATTTATAATGTTGTATATTGTAATGTGATAAATGCTGTTCTTCTGAACTTTTTATTCATCAAAGAAACCTTAAAAAATTCTACTCAGCTGTTTTCAACATAATAATAATTATAAGTGTTTTTTTGAGCAGCAAATCAGAATATTAGAATGATTTCTGAAGGATCATGTGACTGGATGATGCTAAAAATTCAGCTTTGAAATAACAGGAATAAATTACATTGAAAACGTAATTTATTCCTGTGATTTCAAAGCTGAATTTTGTTCAAATGTGTTCAAATAGAAAACAGTTATTTTAAATAGTACAAATATTTCAAAATTTTACTGTTTTGTACTTTGGATCAAATAAATGCAGGCTTGATGAGCAGAAGGCTTCTTTTAAAAAAAAAAAAAAAATCTTACTGTCCAAAAACTTTTGACTGGTAGGGTATATTTAAAAAGAAAATCGTATTATTATCATCAATATTGAAACTAGTTGTGCTGCATAACATTTTTGATACAGCACCAATCAATAGTTTGAGGTACGTTTAAAAAAGGACATAAATTTTCATGAAGGATGCATTAAATTGATTAAAATTGACTGGAATAATGGCCGCTGAAATTTCAGCTTTGCGTCACAGAAATAAATTACATTCTAAAATATATTACAATAGAAAACAGTTATTTTAAATTATAATACCATATCACAATGTTAGTGTTTTTACTGTATTTTTGTTCGAATACATTCAGGCTTGGTGGGCATAATAGGCTTCTTTTAAAAACATGTTAAAAAAAAATATATATACATTACATGTGTAGGACGTTTGTTTAACTTCAAACTGATGCATTCTTCTTTCTTTTTTCTGTACAGAAATGCGTCAGAAATTTGATGCCGGCGAGGACCCCCTGGACCCTGAGAATCAGCAGGGTGGAGGAGGTGGAGGAACCAGAGAATGGCCCTTTGGCTTCAACCCCTTTGAGGGTGGAAACTTTCACTTCAAGTTCCACTACAACTGATAACAGAGAGGCTGATGCACGGACAATGATTTGGACTAAGAAACCTGGCTACAGAACCTGCTTTATCCGAACTGAAGTTTGGAGGAATCTTATCAAACAAAGAGTTTTTTGTTTTTTTTTTGTTCTTGTTGAGACTTGAATCCGAAGGCTGTTTTGGACTTCTCCAGGAGCAAATTAATTGATTGGGCAAACACTATTAGTTTGGTGTTTGATTTCCTGTCCTTAAAGACTTAAAAATGGAGTATAGTTGAACTTGGAGTCTTAACCCCAGCTGAGTCATTTTGGCTCAAAATTTTTTCTTTCTTTCTTTGACATACGTGCCATCTCTAACATTACTTCTTCTGTCTCGTGCTTTTTTTTCTTTTCTTTTTTCTGCTGCTTATGTTTGTTTTCTTTGAATGACACTCCAGAATTTAGGGTTGTGGTTTCTTTTAGACTGTGCCATGTACTTCTGACACCAGTATGTCATATTTGCGTTCTTAAAGCTTCAACTCTGACATGCCGGCAGTCTTGAAATAGATAAAACAGTATTGCACGCTTTTTTGGCAAAGGAGGTACCTTTTCTCATATGTCTCATTTCTGTTTTTTTTTCTTTTTAGTTGCATAAAGCCATCAGAAATGAATGTTCCCTTGGGCTGCTTTATATCCTGACACCTTCGATCTGATACCAGTTTGCACAATAGTTTTTTACTAAGATCTTAGCTAAAAGTTTACATGACAGAATGTTTATGATCATTCTACAGCTGTTGCTGATGATAAATCAGATGACAGGCTATGAAGCAGCCTTTATTTGGTCGAAGTCTTGTGTCTAATATATCAACAGGTCAATGTCCCACAACAAAGCTTTGAAACTATTATGTAAACTTAATAAGTTACCTTGCACTTTCTAATTTCGAGTTAAAGGTCAACCAACTTAAGTAATCACTAGCTATTGTAAAATAATTTTACACAAAAAAAGATGTATTATTTGAAGATTTATGAAATGTGGCAAACATAATTTAAAAGGTTTGCAAGGTTTTGGGTATATGCTTGTTAGTTTGTGCCGACATGCCAGTGCAGTGTCTCCTTTGGCCTTACTGATGTTAAGGACATAGGTCTTCCTAATGTTTTATGCTTGTTTTTCATTTGTTTTAAGCTAAACAAATTCATGAAAGTCTCCAAGATATACTGTATTTAAGAAAGGGTATTGAAGACTCATTTGTCAAGTGTCTTTTTTTGTCAAGAGTTGAAGATCAAGGCAAGCATCACAATTACTTTTGTTAAGGGTTGGAGTTTCTAGAGGTTCTTTTCTTTTGTACTTATATGTACAAAAATATATGATGGGGGAAAATGACGAAAACATCAAGGTTACACAATAGTATCCACCTTATTCTTCAACGCGGAAGTAAGCCTATGGGTGAGACCTCCAGTTCATTAGCTGCTATAAAGAATAACAACGTGCAGTAAATGGTAAAACTGTTTGTGTTTAAGATAACACATTTACATAATATGGTGAGACGCACCAGTTCGCAATATCAAGCAGCAAAATTAACTGTTTGTACAGCTAAAAATAGCTGGACACAGACAAGACCAGAAGCTAGACCCTTAAAATTTATAAATGGCTGTGCCCACTCTTACAGGAAAAATAAGGTGGATACTTCATAGAGGAAATCAAAAATAATGGTAGCACATTACAGTAAGGATTCATTAGTTATATTGGAAGTAAAAACTTTAAAGCATTTTTTAATCTTAGTTCATGTTAATTTTAACATTTACTAAAATATTATTATGAAACGGATAGTTCCGGTCTTTGATTCTGATTGGTTGAGCCGCGTTCGAAGCTGTTGTTAATTACACTACAAACATACACCTTTGTTTACATCTGGGAGTTGCTCAGCAACCATTTTGTTGCAATCACAACCATTTCTGAGGAACTACATTGTTTGGTGGAAGAATAATGTTTGTATTAAAATCATTGCACTTTATTTGCTCTGTTTTACTCCGCTTCGCGTTGTGCCTAACAATGCCCCTTTAGCTGTTATAAATTCACTATAAACCATGGCTTCTTGGGGCTTATTGCTTTATTATAGGCCTAATCAAAATTTGTATCTCTTAATATATCTTAAAGAAGAACTCCACTTCCAGAACAACAATTTACAAATAATTTACTCACCCCCTTGTCATCCAAGATGTTCATGTCTTTCTGTATTCAGTTGTGAAGAAATTGGTTTTTGAGGAAAACATTTCAGGATTTTTCTCCATATAATGGACTTCACTGGTGCCCTGATTTTGAACTTTCCAAAATGCAGTTTAAATGCGGCTTCAAAGAGCGCTAAACAATCTCAGGCAAAGAAGAAGGGTCTTATCTAGCGAAACGATCTGTCATTTTGTTGAAAAATACGAATCTGTATACTTTTTAAGCACAAAAGCTCCTGTAGCACAGGCTCTGGGATGCGCGTCCACGATGCTACGAATTAGTAATGACTCGTTCTTGAACGATTCTTTCATTTTGAACGAATCTTCAGTGTGACTCGGGAAGAACGAGTCGTCTCGGGGAGTGATTCGTTCAGTCGCGCATGTGCAACATCCTATTAGGTTCTGTACTGGAATTAGTTCACCTGTTTCCAGTCTTCGGATTTTTCGAGTTGTTCGTTCATCTTATGGGGCCGTCACGTGATGAACGAACAACTCAAACCCGAAAACTTGTCAGATTGTCAAGTGAGGTGAGCTAATCATAGACTAAAGACCCAGGTAAACAATTAATTAATCTTTTCTGTTTCTAGCATAGTTTTATCTTGTTTGTAGTGTGATCAACATTTGTGTAAGCAGTAGATGTGTTATGGAAGTAACACGTAACATTTTAATTATATTTTGCTAAAATGAATGAAATGACTCGAAAAAAGATTCGTTCATTTTGCTGAACGAGTCGGTAAAATGATCCGAGCTTCTACTACGAATCACGTGTAAGTTCATCCTCTGTGTACTAAGTATGGCGAAAAACTCTATCTTATTTTCTCCTACAACTTGAGAGGAGGATATGGTTGTACCTTTTTGTGTGTAAATAGCGTTTACAAACTTACTTGCACTTTCTTAATCTTTGCGCGTTCGCTTTGTAAACACTGGTCCGCCTACAGTTCCGCCTACGTTCCGCGTGACCTTTCGACTTGATTCAATAGTACGTAGAGTCGTGAACGCGCATCCCAGAGCCTGTGCTACACGAGCTTTTGTGCTTTAAGAGTATTAAAAAATATATTTTCCGAAAAAAATGACCGATCGTTTCGCTAGATAAGACCCTTCTTCCTTGGCTGGGATCGTTTTTTTTGGAAGTTAAAACTCTGGGCACCAATGAAGTCCATTATATGGAGAAAAATCCACAAAAAACAGAATTTCTTCATGACTGAAGACAGAAAGACATGAACATCTTGGATGACAAGGGGGTGAGTAAATTATTTGTGAATTGATGTTCTGGAAGTGAACTTCTCCTTTAATGGGCCTCGGTTAATATGAACTAAATAAAACATTTAACTACCGTGGTCTAATTATTAAGTTTTACCAAAGTAATTCTGAAAAAAAATAGCGCTACTTTATCAGGGCTTCTGTAGGTTGCGCGCTTCTCTCCCTGTGCTTCGGTTACTACAGCAACCAGTGAGCTTGTGCGCGCTTCCGTGGCCGCCTCACAACACCAGTGTAACAACAACAACCAGCTTCTGCGCTGACTGAATACTCTTTAAAACGAGTAAACAGTTTCTCTATTTCTCTAAAATAGGTAGTTTGTTAAAATGCGGCGCCCAAAGTATTTCACGCCGAAGGAGGTATCCGTTCACAACACGCTGAAAGATATATGGGTGTCGTACCTGGGCAAAGTGTACGATCTGACACCACTGCTGGAGGAACATAAAGGTAAGTAACTTGCACCTAGCATTGAAATATGAAAAGGAAGTAACGATTTTGTATTCAAACTTTTGCAATGTGGTATGTATTAACTGTTTATTAAAAGCAGTATCTCTCTTTTATAGGTGATGTGTTACTGAAACCTATCACAGAGTGTGCAGGAAAGGATATCAGTCACTGGTTTGACCCAAAGACAAAGGATGTAAGCCACTGTGTAAACATTTGTGTTACATTTGTAAAACGTATTGAAATATTGTAAAAAAATTATGTAATTTGACAAAACCTAATTTGACCATTTTGTAAAAATATAGTATTTACTTTTGGATATATTTTCTTACTTTCAATGATAATTTCAAAGACAAGAACTGAAACTAAAATCAAAACTATTTCTTTATTTTTTAAAAAAGAATGCTTTTCCTACCTAGAAATTATAACCAAAATCAAACTAGGCTACTGAATTTTTGCCTTAAAAGAAAAGTGTATTTGTTATCTGGTTGTTTTGTTATAGTCACCATGAAATCAAAACTGACAAAAAAAATTTTATGGTACACTGCAATATTTATTATGCACTACTAGTGTTTGACTTTGATACGATACCTAACTAAAATATCACAATACTACTGCTGATCCGATACTATGAAAATCATGAAACAACAGGAAAAGTAATTGAATAATAGATGATCCAAATGGAGATCATAGTTACATTACATGCAAGTGCCACTACACAGGATTATGGTGAACAACTACCGAGCCTACAGGTATGTAGAGATCTTTGCTATATTAGTAAGTTAAAGGTTAAAGCCAAATCTTATTTCATGATGTAATAATTTTATTTCACAAAAACAATTTATATCATGACATAGTCGATTTTTGTTATTTTATCTGTTATTAATAATAAGAACCTAGAAGCAAGTAACAAAATAAAGGACAACTACAATAAAACAAAGACACAAATGAAATAAAGAGGGCCCTATGAAATCTGTTTTATTTCTTTCCTAAAATCCATTTTAATTTTTCTGAATTTTTATATATGTTGAAAAGCATGTCTGATTAACTGAAATCATGAAACTTGTAGAATTTAACAGCAGTTTATTAAAAGTTTAACAAAAATTACATGTTTTTAAGCCCCTATGAAATGTGTTTTATTATTTTTCTCAAATTCAGTTTTGTTTGTGAATCTCTGTTTTCCATTAATTTTCTGGATTCTATTTTAATCGTTTAATTACATTTTAATAATCAAAAGCATGTGTAATGAATTTATAAAGGACAATTAGATTTGATAAAGAATTAATTTATTATAGGCTATTTTTTTTTTTTTCAGAAATACTTTGTTGAGTATTTACAGTTTTCTGGTAAATAAATTCTGGTAAATATTTTTTTCTGGTAAATATTCCTTAAACATTGTTTTAATAATATTTTTAGTAGTAGTAGTAGTACCACTATCTTTACATTAAGTAATATATTAATATATTTCTGACTGTCAGGTTAAACCAAACTTTTATTTTGACATGTTGCTGTGAAGACCTTTAGGGTCTTCATTATATGACGATAATTTTCCACAAAAGAAACTGTAAAATGCTCATGAAGTGACTCTCAGAGCAGTTCTCAGATTATGTTAATGTGTTCATGTACTCATATATTGAGGTGGCAGAGGCTGAAAACACTGTGAGCTTCACGCGTATGTGTGTAGTAAACAAAACTGTAAACCATTCACTAACACAGAAATGCAGAAATACAGCTCTTTTTAAAATGCATTTTAAAGTACAGGTACTAGTAAAATGCAGAATCGTACCATTTTTAAAAGCAGAGTATCGTGATATTTTTTAAGTACCGGTATATCGTGCAACACTATACACTACCAGTTTTAAAGTTTTTAAACAGTACGATTTTTAGTGTTTTTTTTTTAAGTCCCTTTTGCTCACCAAGCCTGCATTTATTTGATCCACAGTACACCAAAAACAGTAACATTTTGAAATATTTTTACTATCTAAAATAGTAGTCTGCTTTCTATTTGAATTAATTTTAAGATGTAATTTATTCCTGTGATTTCAAAGCTGAGTTTTTACCATCATTACTCCAGTCACATGATTCTTCAGAAATCATTCTAATATTCTGATTTGTTGCTCAAAAACATTTATTATTATTATTATTATTATTATGTTGAAAACAGTAGAATTTTTTCAGGTTTCTTTGAAAATTCAGAAGAACAGCATTTATCTGAAATATAAATCTTTTGTAACATCATAAATGTCTTTAATCATCATTTTTGATCAATTTAAAGCATCCTTGCTAAATAAAAGTATTAATTTTTATTAATTTCTTTCCCAAGAAAAAATAAAAAATACAATAAAATACATATATACTAACTAAGCTTATTAATGGTATAGCGTATAATTAATTATATTTAATTATAGCGTTACAAAAGCTTTTTTTTTCAGATAAATGCTGATCTTTGGATCTTTCTTTTCATCAAAGAATCCTGAAAAATATGTACTCAGCTGTTTTAAATACTGATAATAATAATAAATGTTTCCTGAACAGCAAATCAGCATATTAGAATGATTTCTGAAGGATCATGTGACACCGAAGACTGGAGTAAAGATGCTAAAAAATTTATTTTAAATTTTAAATAAATAAATTATATTTTAAACTATATTCAAATAGAAAGCAGTTATTTTAAATAGTAAAAATATTTCACAATATTACTGTTGGATCAAATAAATCCAGGCTTGGTGGGCAGAAGAGAATTCTTAAAAAAAACTTTTGACTGGTAGTGTATACTTCACAGTAATGAAAGAAAATCACAATTTTGGTCTCATGCTGACTTTAAAGGCACAATCCTCTGAATTATCAAACTTTTTTTTACAATATTATGGGGTTGACGTTTTGTCGATTCACAGTGTTGTGTGTTCCCTTTTTAGATTCTTACCCATGTTGACCCGTTGACTGGCTGCATTAAATACTACACCCCGAGGGGGCGCTTTTTACACATACCCCCTCCCTGCCCTCGCACTGATTGGGCCAATGACTTCGGAAAGCCGTGGTGGAAGGATAACCGCTACGAGGTTGGGCTGCTGTCTGCCAGAACACGCTGGATCCGCATTATCAACACTCTAACCTCCCAAGAGCAGAGGCTGGAGGTAGGCCAATATTAACCTGGCATAGATTTGCACAGAGCAGAAAATGTCGATGCTGACTCATCTGCAAAATGATTTCAGGATTGTGGCCCAAAAAGAGCATATTAATTATTGAAGCATTCCTGAGATAAAATGCCTGTACAAAGCTCATTTCCTTATGCTTGCACTGTGCTTCTGCATACTGAAGAGGGCAGGGTTGCACTGTTTCATCTCTTTGTAGCTCCTCTCCATCTTTTGATTTCACGCTCCCTCCCGCTCTTTGCATCTGATCCTTTTCCAGCTCGAAGGAAATGGACCTAATGTTGAGCCTCTGGCATTACAAGCGTTTTCAGACTGACCGTACTGATTCACTTGCTTCAGCAGCCACCAGGCTGCATCTTAAACTCTGGGCTGAATAACCATCTGGTGGTTTTCATTCAGCCCAGATGCTTCTGTCTCTACTTTCCACGGGCCTGTCGAAGACAGATTCCTGCACTGTGTCTTTCTGTAGGACTGCATTCGTAAAATAAACATGGAGCACTTTTTAGCAGCCAAATAGTTCTAAGATGTTGTTTTCCAAGCAGGTTTGCTCTGAGGAGACTCTGGATGAGATTCTCCAGCGATACCTGCGCTACAATTCCCATGCAGAAAGCTACACTTGGAAGCACAATGGCATAAATTTGGATATGAGCAAGACCCTGAGTGAAAACGGCATCCCTGAGGAGGACGAGTTTTACTGCGGAAGCCCAGACTGTGACCTTTTCTCTCCATCCATATGTCTGTATTTCAACGACGACCTCACTGAACTCTAAAAACGTATGGTATTAATATGAACAGTGGCATATAATTCATTAGAAAATCATATCCACTGTGAGCCAATTTGAGCAAGGAGCATGAACAGAACATCAACTATTCATGTGTTCAGTGTTTCATCGATTCCTGTCTGTGGTTATCTTATTGCAGCTCTCTGGGCTTCATCCAATCAAATGCTGAGCAGCAGAATAAAAAAGATGAATGCCAGCCTACATAATAAACCCCTGAACCATAAAGTCTGGTGGTTGCCATGGTAATTGCTCGGAGGAAATGCAGCAGCTACTGTATTGTGGGCCACAGCGGGCTCTCAACCCTAATTAAGTAGCATTATATATGTATGCATGTACACAGAAATGATTTCATGCAGCCAACCTTTTTAATTTAATCACTGCTTTATGAGACTATGCCATTAACATCTGCAACGTGCATCTTTTTGCTAAGCAGTTTCCTTTGGTTGTGCTCAGTGTACTTGGTCTAATGAATTTTTTGGGATTGTTTTTGTTCTATGTGCACAGGAAAGAACATTGAACACAGTGGTCCCACTAGGGACCAGGGGGCCCACTAGGTGTTTTGAGATGGCTTAAAATGATTTAAAAGACAACTAAATATGGATTAACAGCTGAAACTGAAGATGTAAGCTGATGTCATATTTCTCCATTCCCTCAACATCTGTTTCTACAATCTTGGATAACCTAGATTTATGTGGAATTTTAAAAATGTGATTTCAAGACCTGCAAAAGTCATGCACATTTCTATAACAAATATACATTTTTCTGGTTGTCAAGCTTAGAAATAATCTACTGGGTAGAAACTGCTGAGAAAGCACTATTTGCATATAAAAAAAAAAACCTGTAATCACAAATTACTACAAAAATCATATCAATTCATTAATGATATCATGATAAATATTCAGTTATTGAAACTGCATCTGTAATTATGGAATTGCATTAATTGTTTATAATATTTTTTTTAACTACTTTAAATAAATGTTGCTATTATAAATGTAATTTAGATAATTGATATAAATATTTAAAGTAAGTAAGTTAATTTTCATATTGCAACTTCTAATTATTGCATATTGCAACTTGAAATATTGATTAATGACTGCAAAGGTCATGTAAATTCATTAATAATAATGTAAATCATGGTAAATATTTGGTTATTGAAACTGCATCTGTAATTATGGAATTTTATTGTTTTAATTAGTTATAATGTTTAACTATTTTATGTAAATGTTGCTATTATAAACAGTGTTGGGTGTAACACATTACAAGTAATGCAAGTTACGTAATATTATTACTTTTTCAAAGCAACTAGTAAAGTAACGCATTACTTTAAGAAAATATCTGAGTTACTTTTTTCAAATAAGTAATGCCAGTTACTTTTTTCCCCCATTTATTGATTAAAAGCTCTCCTGTGCCCATGTTGAGAGAAATCGGAAGTAAGATGCTAGTTCTAGAATAAATGTGAACATGCATTAATTTATCTCTCACAAAAAACAGATTCAGTATTCCTCAAAATGAATAAAAACAGTGAAATTCAACTCAGAATATGACACAAACCTGCAATAATTAAGTATGTTAAATAATACAAATATCCTTTATGCATTTCATACCATTTTATTAACCGACGTCTTTGCTGCTGACCTTCGATGATGCAATTCAACCATAATAAGCAAAAATTACTCAAGATAATCTAACATTTCTTTTCCTTTTTTTTATTGCTGAAGAGTTGATATTTTTTCTTCTGCGGTCTACTGTACAGACGTGAATTTACTTTTGTCAAAGCCTGAGGCTTTTGGTGTGAAAAG
>JAHKKF010535800.1:0-11449 GCA_019740295.1 Labeo calbasu | reverse complement strand
AGAGAGAGAGTTTAACCTGAAATAGATTCAAACCTAATACAACATTGCATAGACTACCAAGTATCCAAGTTCTGGCAATCCAATGAAGCAGACAGGTTTGGGCCTGGCCTGTTCTTAGAAGGGAGACCCCCTGCGTGCTGATGGAAATGGTGTTAGTGGGGCCAGCAGGGGGCATTCACTCATTCAATGCTTTGAGTTCAGAATGTTTCAGAGTTGTGAAAGGTTTTGGACCTTAAGGTGGGATGTGAAACTTGCTGCAAAAAAAAAAAATGTTTATAATACTACAATACTACAATTATGTCTTGTATCAATGCATTTTTTATTGCACAGGCTACTTGTTCACAAAGAAAAAAAAGACAAATATTGTGAGTATGATTTTATGGCCAGGTCACAGCAACATAAAAAGTGCATTCCGCCATCTAACAGCTAAAAGTGGACAATTCAATTTTTTATAATTGATTAAATATTAAATGTATCTGAATACACATTACAGTTGAGGTCATCAGTTTACACACTGCAGAATCTGCAAAATGTTAATTATTTTACCAAAATAAGAGGGATCATACAAAATGCATCTTATTTCACAGATAAATTCACATAAAAGATGTTTACATATAGTACACAAGAGAAAGTAAGTTGAATTTATAAAAATGATCCCGTTCAAACGTTTACATATGCTTGATTCTTAAAATACTGTGTTGTTACCTGAATGATCCACAGCTGTTTTTTTTTTTGTTTTTGTTTTTGTTTTGTTTAGTGACAGTTGTTCATGAGTCCCGTGTTTGTCTTGAACAGTTAAACCACCCGCTATTCTTTAGAAAAATCCTTCAGGTCCCACAAATTCTTTGTTTATTTGTGTATTTGAACCCCTTTCAACAATGACTCTATGATTTTGAGATCCATTTTTCACACTGAGGACAACCGAAGGACTCATATGCAGCTATTACAGAAGGTTCAAACACTCACTCTGATGCTTCAGAAAGAAACACAATGCACAGTTCTGCAAGGTGTATGTAAACTTTTGACCTCAACTGTAAATGTTCAGCAAGCTTTATTTATGTATTTATTGCTGACAGTTTTGAATTATTAAGAATACACACTGTTTTCTTAATACAATGCATTGCAATTCTCAAAAACAGATATTTAATAAATTATGTCCTTTTATGTTCGACAGAACAAAAAATAAAGTCAAAAGGGTTTGGAATGACATTAGTTTAAAAAATAATGAGAGTATTTTCATTCTTTGGATGAACTATTCCTTTAAAATTCTATGAATGTTATTGCATTAGATAACAAAATATCAAACCAAGTTGCATTTATTTTGAAGAGAGCACAAGCACAAATTCCATCAAAACATTTAACGGAAGTTCAAATTACTACTGAGAAAACAGCCACTGTGATTTTTTAATGTCATTTTTAAGTTTATATTTATAAAATATTTTTGGGAGGCCAACGTTTGTAAAGCAACGTTTGAGCACCAGTTGAGAGTGAAGCAAAAGTAATTTATTCAAATCTTCAAAATTATGTTTTTCTTTTCTTGTCTACCCTTTTGTTAATTGCCACAAAAGCAATTAATCGCTCCAGATGTAACAGACTAACCTGAACATTCTTCACCTCTGAACAGACTTTCAAACATGGACCATCTGTGGCATACAAGGAAGTGCTACAAAGAAAAAAAAAAACCCTGCTGTCAAATTCCCAATTTAATGATGAAAGTAAGTGTCTGCCATTGACGGACATGACAGAGCACCATGGGAGCTGAAGAAGAATGAGAAACAAATGATGGACAGGCCATTCTACAGATAAACAGCATGTACACACACACACGCACCTATCTTTCTATCTATCTGTCTATATACATGTGCTTCTATACAGTATGTATGTAATAGTGACATACATGTCAGAAAAAAAGAAAACAATATGGTATATAATAGATCAGTTTGAAAGTAGAATAGAACAGTTGCCACTAGAATACTAGAATGAAATCATGATGAGCCAGACATCTCATTGCAATCGGAAGAGCGAAAGTGCACCTCACTAGCAATCGGAGGAGACGTTTAAAGCCCAATATGATCGGCTGGAGGATAATGACCTTGTGAATCTCACCCTTTACTAGTCTTTTGATTTGCACATCATGTTAAAACATTGAATTTCTCCTGCCATATAAAGGCCTCTTAATGTCAGCAGAGCTCTGTAATGGCATTTGTTAGATGGCAGTGAGTGCTGTTTGATGAACACTTATACATAGATGGGCAGTTATTAAACCTAGAGAAACATTCAATCAATGAACAGCCACAGCAGCCCTTTTATTCGTCTTATATTTTACACTTATGCAAATTAGGGTTAATAAATACGCAGTGTGACCTGTGACAGATGAATTTATGGAGAAAAAAAATATTAGGATAAATAAAATACTGAAGAATTTGATTAGACACACAACCTTTAATCTCAACCGCAAGAGATATCACTTAGCATTTTTCCTTGCAATTTGGGGATCTATTTTTCTATCTCAACCTACCAATTGAGAACCACTGAACTAGAGAACCTTACGCTCACTTTCTTTTATCTGCCATTCTTATACCATTTACTTTTTGGTGTTAAAATACTAAAAAAAAAACAAAAAAAAACTTTCATTTAAAAGAAAGGGAGAAAAAAAAAACAGGTACACTTACGCCCCTAATGGCAGCTTTCAGGCACTTACACACTTCAGGTACCCTCCATTGCACTTCTATGCACCACATTGTGTTTGATGGATACTTCTGTGCTAAATTCAATATTGAAAGCTTTTTCGTCCATTATAATTAGTAGACAGCCCAAATTGAACACTAGCGATGTCAAAGAAGGGGAGAGCACAATGGAAACAGACACATAAACAAGCCGTGCCATTTTAACGGTAATTCATTTGAAATTATAAGTCATTTCATGTATTTGAAGCCTCAAAGCATCAAGCAGACAGCTTGAGTGGAACCCCATTATCTGTCCATTAAAAACAATCTGCTTTAGAATCAATTTTTCATTTGGTGGGATTCTGTTTGTTTGAAAAGGTGATGTCTCAGGCAAACAGCAATTTGCACAGTTTAGGCATTGTTGTGGCGGTGAGACACAGTAATGTGCACTGACAGGGCAATAAAACCGAATTACATGCCTTGTAGTGCAAATCATAGATTAGCTCAACACCATTTTACTAGGACAGTCATTTGATGGGATTTTTAGGTTATTTAGAGGAGACGTTCTCAAATGATTTAGCTTTGAAAACCCAGAACAAAAGGCACATTATTATATAAACAGTTAAAAAAATTATTATTATTATTATTATTATTATTATTATTATTTTATTGAATACACAAGAGCAGAAGTATCATTCAGTTTTTATAGTATAGGTCTCTAAATATCTCTTGAATTTGGAATGTTAAAAGCCAATAATTCACTGCACAAATCACATTGTGATTGGCGTAAACAATGCCTTTTTGCAAATGAACCCATATTTAATACTTAATCTAGTCTGGGTCATATTTTTACTGATTGTATTGCATTATTCGTATTGATTATGTTTTGAAGTGCGTTTCTGTAATTGGAAAATTGATTTTCCTTACAGAAAATAACACTTGAAATTTGAAACACTTGACTTGATCTGAAACTTTAAAAATAGGATATCAATCAGTGGTAAAAATAAAATAAAATAAAATAAAATAAAATAAAATAAAATAAAATAAAATAAAAAAATTAAATTACTTTAGGCCCTAAATCGGTTCTATAGGTATAGAAGATTTTTTTCTCAGAATTGTGAGATATAAAAATGCAATTGTGACAAATGAAGTCTGTATTGTATGGTATAAACTCACAATTGTGAGTTATAAAGTCAGCATTGTGAGATATAAACTTACAAATACGAATTTTTTTCTCAGAATTGCATGATATAAGCTTGCAATTACGACTTATAAAGTCATAATTGCGAGACAAAATAAATCAGTGCCATATGTATGGAAGCTTTTTTTTCCCTCATAATTGTGAGATATAAACTTACAATTCTGATTTTGCAATCAGAAAAAAAGACTTTTTTTCTCAGAATTGTATAACTGTATTACATCTCATCATTTTGACTTTATAACATGCAGCAATTCTGAGAACATACCAGTCTTTCCCCCCAAATGCGAGAAAAAAAACGTCAGAAATGCAGTTTAAAATGAGTCACGCAATTCTGAGAAAAAAAGTTTATATCTCACTATTCTGACTTTATAACTCACAATTGCGAGTTCATATCACACAGTTCTGAGAAAAAAAGTCGACCTGTGAGATAAAAAGTTGCAATAACCTTTTTTTTTTATTCTTTATTCAGTGGTGGAAACGGGGCTCCATACATATGAGTTTGCATATACTCTGAAAAGTTTTGTCTATTTGTTTTGGAACGATCTGTTCGTTTGTTGTAATTTTGCCCACCAGCAACTTGAAATGCTGAAAGACGTAGTCATATTTGGCCAGAACCATCCATCTCAAAACAACTTCAAACTTCTGTAGAACTACTGATCTACGTTTGTCAGCTCAGCACTACTGATTTACTCCACCAGCAGAGGCTAAAAGCAGCAGCTCAAACTCTAGGCCTCGCACGCTTGACGGCAGCAGATAATGTTCCTTCACTACACGTAACCACAGCAGTCTGCACAAAATGTCCTCTGCAAACTCTCCTCAGAGAAATCCAGAGTACAGTCAACGAGAGCAGCTCCCACCACTCCAAGAGACAATAACCAGCACTGGATGCAGCATTGCACATCCAAAAAAGTCCCTTGTCTTCAATACGGCGCAAGACAGACACAAAACAGACAAAGAAAATAAAGCAGCAATACGAATTCCACTGACAGAGCACCTTGAAATCCTATTGTTCTGCTCTACTGATAAACAAGGATGAGCGCAAACATTAATTTTGGGCTTTCGAGTCCTGGAGACAGAGGATTACATAAAAGACTCAAATAGACCCTGAGAACAACACTGTTGATATATATATATATAAAAAAACAACAACAATGGAAAACAAGACATAAAGTCCAAAGTCTGAGCAACATGCCTTCCTTATCTACCACCAACCAGGTTGTATTTAAAAAAAGGCTATTAAAAAGAAGTCCAATAATGGACTGTCTCTCTAAATAATGACTTAATTACCAAGTTGCTCCATAGCCAAGCCAACAGATGGAGCTGGAACAGGACAAATAGAAGTCATCTGGAAAGCAAAATATAGAAAGCTGCAATCAGCTCCTCCAAGAAAGCAGAACAAACCTTTGTTCCTCGGGCGAGAAGAGCATTCAGAGCACTAAGTGAGGCGCTAAGTGGAAAGTCAAGTGATTTGGAGGAGGAGGCCGGGTCAGCAGAGAGCTGCCACGGGCTGGGGTTAGTGCCAGAGTGCCTGACCTTTTAAAACTAGCCAAATATTCCCATAGAGAGGGGTGCTGTGTGCTAGCAGTCGACCGTCTCCCTTCCCCGAACACAGAGAGGATCAAGGGGGGCGTGATGGACGTACTAGAGGGATCAATCTATTTGCAAAAAAACTTCCACAAACCGTCTTCTTCACTCTGATGAGGGGTTGGAAGCCTGAACGTTTGTCAAATCATTAACAGCTGCATTCATCTTTGACTAATTACAGCATTATCATAAATGTATAAATGGTGCCTGGGTGACTATGCATAATGCAACAAAATGCAGACGGCAACAATAGACCTGAGAAAACATAGCTAACTCCAATTTACGCTTCAAAGCAAGACCTGCCTTTAAACAAACAACCGCAAATGAAAAAAACACATCATTAAAATAGTAAATGAATGTATTGTGCTAATGATATTGTACTTGGTGGCAGCAGAAGCAGGTACATTCAACCTTCGTATTAAAGAATAACATGATGAAATCATGGAAATAGTCATTATATTGACTATTCAAGTGTTTCAGATTGAGAAAAACCATAATGCTATTCAATCAGCAACATTAACATTCATCAGTCGACTGCTGAAAGCATTGTAATAGCATGATTTGGCAATGATGATGCAATATAAAAACCTTCGTGCTTTATTTTTAAAACTGCAATACTTGATTAAAGCAATTTCGAAAAACAACCGAAAATTAACAACTTCTCTGAAATATGTCATAGCAACAACTTTGGCAGGGCAGGATAATATTTACAACTTAAATCTCACAGCATGCAACACGTCAAGAAAAAAGATCACAAACTTGAGTTCCAAGTAATCATAGCTTCCTGCATATGGCCACAGCATATGCTTTTAAAGATATATATATATATATATACAGTAGCTATCTTTAGAGGAGAATTTAAAGAACACATCAGATGCACATTTTTAACAATTTGGTATGATGAAATGAAATGTCTGCAACATACTTTGGTTAAAATTCATGTCATGTAAAACAACACCTTTTTACCTTGTTAAAATCTTGTTTCGGTGCATGTCTCTTTAAATGATAATGCACAACTGGTAATCCCTCCCCTCTCTTTTTGAGTGTTTGGTAGTGCATTACCATTAAAAACAAAACTAACCCACTGTGTCCTCAGTAACTCTGACTCTTATGTTCACTTTTACATCCAAGTACAAAACACCTGCACTGCTTACGAGACATTGTTGTCGCTACAGATGCTCAAGCGCTGTAAATTAAAATGGCGGACAATGTACAACTGGCTAAGGGCGGAAATATGCTAATATGGGACAGTCTTTCAGCCGTCGTGGGCGGGGCCTGAGCAGTATGATGTCATATTGCTCAGAAAATCAATATGGCTTGATTATTGAGACTTTAGTTTTTTGAAGGATGAAAAAAAGAAGTTTATGGATTTTTAAATGTATGTAATGGATGTGAAAGTGAATTTTGCATCCGATGTCCCCTTTAAAAAGGGTCATCAAAAAGTGATTTCTGCTGTAACATAGTAAAACTGTAGAGAGTTTAGTGTCAAAAGGTTGCTCTGAGAGGAAGTTTTGGCCTTCTAGCTTTCTCTTCTTTTGTAAAGGTCAAAGCAGCTGAACCTATAAATATTCATTTTCAGGTAATTTATAGGCAGGTCATCCGGGTCAGTGAAGTGTAAGAATAAGGGTCATGAAACTTCAGATTGTGAAAGAGAACTCTTTTAATATGAACATATTCATATTCCAGCCTTAAAGCTTAGCTCAAAGTCAAAGCCAAAAAAAAAAGTCAAAGCTATGCACTTTTATGCTTAAAAACGCTTTGTGTTTCCAAAATTCACCTCTAAAGCAAAATACGCAAAAAAAGTGATTTTTATAACCAGTGGCTTCATAAACACACTTTTAAGGGGGAAAAAAGAAAATACATCATCAATATTGATGTTTTGGTCTGTGAGGGCTTAAGAGTAAAAATATGATGATTAATGAACGAAGCGGCAGCTGAATATGTTTCTTTGGAGATAAGAGACGAGATAAGCGAGAGCGTGAGGGGGAGGAGAGACAGAAATGAGAAAGAAAAACAGAGAGAGCGTACAGTAGTAATACATATTTTTACGTTGCCAGACGGTTTCTGTAATGCCCTCACATAGCTCAGCATTCATTTCTGTCACACAAAGCAATCCTTTGCCAGTGTAAATTGTAATTATTTTATTATTTGTTGTAGAGGATGGGAAAGCAGAACATTCACTTTTACCCTTGCCGTGGATTTAAATCCCATTTAAATTGGATGGCGACCAGCCAGATTCATTAGACAGGAAAAACGCAACCTCTTTCACACCACATTGCAATGTGGGTTTATTTTACACCTATCAACTTGCAATTCATTTTCACTCTCCTTAAACAAAGCACTGTGAAAAGCAAAAAAAAATTAACCACAGTTATTATCACCACAGTCTAACCGAAGCCATTTTTTTTCTTCCACTGAAACAACATGGGAATTTTCCTTCACAATACTTAATTATCATTTCTCATCTGCAAAGTTGTTTACTTTACACCTTAGGAAAGGTTTCTAACGAAGCGTGTTTTGATAATATGGTTTGTATTCACATTTACATTTATATGCAATTTCATATTCAAGGAGTGCTCAGTGCACAGTCACTGAGGCAAAATGCTTATTTTTTCGCTTAGGCTATAAATTTGTCAGTATCACAGAGAGTGTTACTTGAAGACCAACACTGTTTAGACTGATCTGTGGCTACAATAATGACATAAATATGGTTGTATTTTTGGCGCAAGATATGCTGTGACTGTTTATATCCTTGTTTAACAGGGCCATATAAGTATATATACAGTCACACTTTATTTAAATTCAGGTATTGGATACGTTTAGGGATGTAGAATATGTTTATGCAGAATATGTGCTTTATAAGTACTAATAAATAGCCAATTTGTTATGAACAGGCATGCTAATAAACAACTAGTGAGAATTGTTCCCTATACTAAAGTGTTACCATATATACATCTATATTTACAAGGGTAAAACAAAATGAAATAACAATGAATGTTATTGCTTACAACCAACTGCTTAATGGCCAGCAATAAAATTCTATACAATTGTTGTGCACTAAAATACACTACACTACAAACAACACTAAAATCAGCCATTTTATAGATGCTTCAAGTAACATCATAACATGTATGAAACAGTATATAAACGGATATTAATTTTAAGATTTTATAAGATTACATTTAAAGAAACACTCTCAAAATATGCTCAAACAGTTGAGTTTTACCATTTTCGAATCCATTCAGCCGATCACCGGGTCTGGCGGTAGCACTTTAAGCATAGCTTAGCATAGATCATTGAATTTGATTAGACTGTTAGCATCTTGCTCAAACATGACCAAAGAGTTTCCTATTTAAAAATTGACTCTTGTACAAAGACTGACGGAAAATGAAAAGCTGCGATTTTCTAGGCCGATATGGGTAGGAACTATACTCTCATTCCAGCGTAATAATCAAGGAACTTTGCTGCTTTGTGCCTGAAAACGGTCTCCCTGTGCAAGCAGGTGGTCACGTTGGTTATGTTGACAGAAGTTAGCCTATTTTCAGGTGCTGCGTAATATCATTGCACCTGCTGCACCCATGGTTCCTTGGTTATTATGCCGGAATGAGAGTATAGTTCCTAGCCATATCGGCCTAGAAAATCACAACTTTTCATTTTCCGTCGGTCTTAGTTCACCATGTAACTACAGAAGACTCAAGCTTTAAATAGGAAAAACATTAAACTTTTTGGTCATTTTTGAGCAAGATGCTTACGGTCTAATCAGATTTAATGATCTATGCTAATCTAAAGTACATGCTATATATTTTTTAGCCTCAAATGCTCGTCTTGTCTCGTCTCTGCGATACGCATACGTCACCTACATCACCATTTTACCTTTTTTTTTGTAAAGCGCATTTGATCTTCTTTGCATGTTTACTTTGTAAACACTAGGTCGGTCCTTCTGCAGCAATTTAGGATGATTTTGAAGTTGGGAAGAAAATGTGATGGAGTTTCTCGACATACCCTAACCCTAGATAAGACCCTTCTTCCTCAGCTGGGATCATTTAGAGCCATTTAAAGCTGCATTTAAACTGCATTTTGGAAGTTCAAACCTCGGACACCATTGAAGTCCATTATATAGAGATAATTCCTACATTTTTTTCCTCAAGAAACATAATTTTTGATCGACTGAAGAAAGAAAGACACAAACATCTTGAATGACAAGGGGGTGAGTAAATTATCTGTAAATTTTTGATCTGGAAGTGAACTTCTCCTTTAATAAAACAAAAATTGGACTGGAGTATATAGAAAGTGGAATGGACTGCCAGTCAAACTGCCAATCGATTCTTTCTCCCTTTTGAATGCTGAAATCAAGGCACATTTTAACCCCAAGAAACGCCCCTGAAAACCCAAAAGATCAGTCAATCTACTGAACATGCCAGCTATGTCCATATAAAATTAACAGCAGCTGAAAATTGAAATTTGTCTTAATCACTGCCAACAGCCCGTGAAGATCCTGCTCAGTGCCAAGTCTCATAAACATCTGTTGAAACTGAATTACTTTCTGGAAAAGAAAAAAAGAAAAGAATTCCAAACACATGCTTGTCTAATTTTCCTTTTTTTATCAATTTGAGAGCAAACTCTGACCTGCACAACAAGCGGGCACAAATCCAAAGCAGGCGTGAAATATTACATGTGGTGCTGTCAAAAAGCAACATTTGGCACTGCACACACAAGAGACAGTTAGATGCGAGGCAAGAGACTGCCAAATAAAGCCCCGGGGTATAAAACTCTGTCAGCATCTCAGAAAAGCACTCGTGCCATAATCACGTCACTGCTGCGACGTCTTCCTGATAACAGAGAGAGAGAGAGACTGCGGGGCCTGCGTCCTGTAAGTAATGAGGTCACATCTGCCTGTTACGCCCCAATCAAATCTCCTTTATAGGGGGGATTATGACATAATTAAAAAATAATCCTCAATGGCAAGAGACAGATAAGAATGGCATGAAAAACATATTCTCTATAAAGTGCGATGGGACGGGATGACAGGCAATCTGATGACATATTAGATCAAAGAGTAGAGTATAGTACAGATGAACATGAAGATATAGTACAGTTACACAGAGTATTACGCAATCTACCTTGTAAAGATTGCAAAGTGACACACATGATGTGTGATGGTTAGTGATCATGTTTGCCCCATCAGGTTTTTTTTTGCAAGAGATTATTATTAAAAAAAAAAAAAAAAACCTGAGAGATTTCAAACTTAGCTGGTAGGCTGCCTGAACAATTAGTCAGCTAATCCAGGGATTGTCAAACTTTTTGATGCCAAATACCTTCAAATATGACAATCCACCTTTTATAGAAGCTTTTTTTTTCCCCAAAAACAGTCTATATCATAGCTATTATACAATTAGAAACTGTCAACAGAATAATCACGGCTAGTCTTTAAATAGTAGAATGTTAATTATTCATGTTCATTATTTTGTTAAACATTAAGTTATCATGTTTGTTCAAACAAACAAATAAATAAATAACTGTTTACCTGTTAAATTATTTTTTTAAAGGTTTGTGCTATTTTTAACATGACTTGCCATATTAAAAAAATAAAATACTTGTTAAAAGACAAAGATGCTTTTAAAAACATTCTAATGCGCTACTTTTCCATTGTTTTCTATGAAAACACGCTAGATGGACGTGTTATGCTCGCGTCTAGCGTCTTTTGCAACATCTCGCACATGAGTGTTGTGTGAAGTTAAAAGAATTTCAATTTCAATGTCAGTTCCAAAACCGTGGATCAATCAGAGGACCCCAAAGGCGGGGCAAGTGTTGCAAGCTTCTGTTTACAGTAGCAAGTTGACATGGCAACTGTTTTATTTGATGGCAACAAGCCAGAGGAAGCATTCTGCACTGCGCTTTGTTAAAAGCCATTCCTGAGTGCTGCGTTTAGCGTTTTTAGACGCAAAGACACATTATGTGTAAACTGCCCCCAATAATGATATATGTTGTATGGACAAAT